>JANHJO010002215.1:44673-59794 GCA_032468235.1 Pseudoxyrhopus heterurus | reverse complement strand
AAGCTCTTGTGGAAGTCAGGAGAATGGGAGTCCATCTCACTTCAGGGGGCAAGATATTCCAAAGGGCCACAGCAGATTTTTTTTTCCTCAGGCCCCACCAGTCAGATTTCGCTGACCGATGGGGTTTTCATTTGGGAAATAATTGGAAAATAACCCTAAAAATCAGACACCAAAACATAAGAAGAGAAATGTAGTATATGCAACCCAGTGCAGTAAAGCGTGTTCAGAGCTCTACATTGGAGAAACCAAGCAGCCTTTACACAAGGGGATGGCCCAGCACAGGGAAAGCAACACCTCGGGACCAGAATCAGCAGTATATTCATGTAAAAGAAAAAGAACACTCTTGAGGACAATAATGTTCACATTTTGGACAGGGAAGATAGATGGTTTGAGAGAGGAGTGAAGGAATCCATTTAGGCCAAAGTGGAAAATCCTTCCCTCGTGGAGGCCTCCGACACAACCTGGCCCCCATTGTATAGGCTGCTTTTTCATCAATTCCCAAGTTTGATTAAGACCACTTCAAAGGTTCGCCAGGGAAGACCAACTTAGTGGCCTCCCTAAGATAAGGGATTTAGGAGTTGAAACATTTACATTCCAATGACTCTCTGTCTACTCACTTAATGAGCATATTCAGATTAGGTGAGAAATGAAAAACTCCCTAGAAGACATAACCTCCTAACCAACTAACCAACTTGCTGAAACTGAAGAAGCTACTTGTATAAGCAGCAAAACATTTCAAAGCAACAAGAAAAGGAGTCCAATTGCCATGCCTCAACTTCCAGACACTACCTGGATGTCTGAGAATTTTCATCAACAACAAAAGAGTATGTGAGATGTTTGCAGTCTTTGAAATGATTTTCTGGTTTAATCAAAGATGCAAAAAATAGACAATAAAATTTGCAGAATTCTAGCTATCTAATCTAGCCTGGAGGAACGTTGTCCATGGGGTCGCGATGGGTCGGACACGACTTCGCAACTAACAACAACAACAAAAGCTATCTAAATTGAAGAACAGGATTGAAATTTCATATAAATCTTGCAAGAACATATGTTGAATTTATACACTTGCCTTTTCTTAAAAATGTCATTCTTTGCCACTAAGGGAAAAAGAAACTGGTATTTTCCCATTTTATATCCATCTCATGCACAAAGCCAGACTGATGTCCAAGCTAATCTCACTTCAGCGCTGATTGACTCGTGTGCAGCAAGTATCATAGTATTGCTGAGCAAACTAAATAGTCAGCATACAACAACTTCCAGTGACTCACACTGCCTCTCCTTCCCAATCATCCATTGTCCCTTGGGACAAATAACTCACCCCACCTATTGGTAGAGCTAAATTAAAAACTAAATGTGGATTGATGCGTGAAATGACATTTCTATGTAATTGCAGTTACAAACAGTACTGTGCGACTTTTCTGTTTGTTCAGCATGAAAGCTATAATGAAAAGTTAAATGCTTGAGGATAATGGTGGATATACTGTATATTTTGGAGTCCCTCAAAAAAGTTATTGCATAATTCATATATAGTGCAAATATTGTACTTATAACTTCAAACATAGCAAGCAAAGGTTATGTACGTAGACCTTTATTTCATGGAGCCTTTAGCTTAATTTCAAAACTCATATGCCAAACATATTATCATGATTCTCATAATGTTCATCTGTCCTTTGACGCTCAATATATTTGTGTGAAAGAAAAGAGGAATTGGAAAAAAGTGAGAGGAGGACAGTGTCCTTATCCATCTTAAGCTCTGGATTAGAATTGCTCACATTCCAATTAAATAGTTTCTTTGCCTTTTTGAGCCATTTATGCTCAATACTTAGCCATGTATTCTGTTTGTTGAATAAAACTTTTCAGTTTTTCATGGTTCTGCTAATAGAAACATCTACTTGAGGTGTTTGAAAGCAACTTAGTACTTGGACTTGGATAGAATATGGCAGTTCAGAATCTCATTGGAGTTATACAAATATAACTTATTGTTCAACATGTTCTGTCAATGTATTTAAATGCTTTATATTTCACCTGAGATTTGCTAGAGTTCTTGGCTTAAAGCACCTGCTCTATTTTATTTTGGAAAAGGGTTGCCTGGGTAAGAGCAGCATGAAGATTTGACAAGAAAATGGATTTTATTGGGTGTTTATTATGCTCCTGTGTGCATAAATGAATCAAGAAGAACCTCTATACTGCTGCTGCTTAGATTCTAGATAATTTCTCCAAGATAGTAGAATTATGCCTTCCATATCTAATTAAAAACCACTACCTTGCCTGCCAGCCTACAAAGGCTAACTTCTCAATTTGCCAAGCCTGGCAGCAAAACAATGCAATGATTAAATATTACGATGTCTACTAATGACAGGACAATAGCTCCAGGAGTCTTTGCAGCAATACTTTGTTCTTAGCCTTCTTCCTTTATTAGGTAGCACTGCAGAAAAATAATTAGTATTTTCTTTTTACTGATCAAGACATTCACCAGCTATTTCTTTTTCAGTACAAAATGAGGTTTAAGGAAGAGAAAGGCAAAGAATATCATCCTGTCCTTTACTATGATATCCAAAAGTCAAATTAACAATTTATTATAAACACATTATCATTTTTATCTCTTTAAAGCATGGCTGGTTCAGGAATTCTGGGAATCAAAGTCCACAGATTGTAAAGGGGCCATCGTCCCCCACCCCTGCTTTAAAGGAACATTGATATAGAGAATCCAAAACCTAGGAAGAAAGAAAACTAAGATGAAGGTAATAATTGCTCAAGTTTTAATTCCTGTCTCTTTAATTTGCTTAGATTTTCCTTTGTGAAATAATGTAGGAGAAATTACAGTTGCCAATGAATTATGGGAGTTATCTGGATGTTTATCCAAATATGTATTTCCATTTGCTATGTAGATTTTTTTTCTCCAGAAATCATGAATGATATCAGAGTATGTTCAAGAGGAAAATAATTGATCAGGGTAAGTCCTAAGTACAGAGTACGTAATTATTTAGTTAACTGTAGCATGTACATTTTTTCTTTTCCCATTCAATTGTGTCCAATTCTCAGAAACTGCCAGGAAATTTCTTGCAGCTTTTTTGCAAGGTTTTTGTAGAAGTTGTTTGTCATTGCATCTTCCCTAGGACTGAGAGAAAGTGACTGGCCCAAGGTCACCTAGCTTTCTTTGTGCATAAGGCAGGACTAGAATCCAGTCTCCAAATTTCTAGCCCGATGCTTTAACCACTATACCAAATTGGCTCTTCTGTTCAACGTTCAGCCAATGCATTTAAAACACAAATGTTGCTTTGGAAATTTCTATTTAGGATACTTTATTTTTCCAGATTACTATAGACCACCTTTTAATTAGGCTTTCCAACCCTGTTTTAGTCAGGGTTGGAAAAGTATCTTAAACCTATTTTTAATCACTTATAACTAGCAATCAGATATATATTGCTGACTGAAAAAGAAAACAAACATGATACAAAAAAGCAAAACAAAGGAAAACCTGAAATTATTTATTGCAATCAACTTTTAACAGAACTTAACATTTTAAACAAAATTTAACAATTAAATCTTTTGACCTCACCTCTTTTCTTAGAATGAAGGAGATTGCATTTTGGCCAAAAAGATGAATTAATTTCAGGTAACTAAATTGCCAGCAATATGTTCTCGGTGAGCAGAATCATTTTACTGCATTCATATTGACCTTGATGTCTGGTGCTTGTCTGGTGTTTTCCCAATAAATGCATGGAAAAATCTACATAGTCCCTCGAAATTACCCTATAAGGAGTCTAGGTTTTGTGAAACAAAGGGGTTAGCCCCTTCACTAGACAAGAGATTTCTCTCTCAAAAGCAAATTCCAAAGTAATTCAGTTTTTAAAATAACCCACGTTTATCATCTTGGAGCACCGTAACAGGAAAATGATTCCTCAAAGTTATGATGACCGACTCCTTAAATCTTAGTAACATTTATGAATGAATGAATAAACAAAATATTGGCTCAGATATTCCAATTAGCTAATCTGAGCTGTATGTGTTTATATTGTGCTTAATTCAACATTTGTTGAAAAAAGAAGTCAAAGCAATAATGATTTTCAGTGATCTGGGAGAATGTGATATTTCAAAGCATAGCATATCAAACTCCCGTGAAATGGGACAGAAATAAAATAACTTCAAAAAATATCTTAGTAAAAAACATACATTGTGCTTTTAATCTGATTTGCATTACAATTTTTTTTACAGGCAGATGAATTTTACTGTATCATTTTATATAAAATTGGCTAAATGCAAATACAATATAGCTGATATACAATAATGAGATATAATCCTTGATAAATCAAGGATGAAATACGATTGACAAAGATTGCTATGTAGTAATTGGTGAAGATTGTAATTTAAAAATGTTTCTGTGTAGGAATCAAACCCTGTAACAGTTAAGAACCATTCTGGCTCTATTCTTAAACTGCCATCACTGAAGCTGACAAAATCCATACAATTAGAAAGTTCTAGAAAAGATTTACATTATCCACTATGTGCTTGGATTTTTCACTCATCAACCCACATGTAAAAACTGTTTCTGCATGTTCTTCTCTGTCAAATGCCTTTGTGCATCATAGTTATTATATAACTGAGCAACTTTGCAACACTTGTAAAGGATGTTGACTGTTAATTATTTTTCTGCATTGTAGACAGAAAAATGGTAATACCTGACCAATAAATAAGCTCCAGCTACAACCTCAAACTATATCTATTCTTCCCAGTGAACATTAGTTAGAACATAAAAGAAATAAGCAGGTTTTACAGAAGTTATCTTTATTTTTACACAAAGGACATTGTATTGTTCATGTAAAAATGCTTTTAAGATATGAAATTAAACAGTATGTTTAAACAACTATTAACTACTTAGAAACAGTTGCAAAAAAACAAGAAATCATTTTAAATTGGAACATACTTTGCTGGTAAATTGTGATAACTATATTTTTGTAATTTAATACATAAAATTTCAAGTTTACATATTAAGATTTAAACATGCATTATTTCAGTCTTTACCTCTTTCCAAATGAGAGATTAAAGACTACAACAACTTTTAACATTCTTTTTAAGGGAGATTTTTCTTATTAATCTGCCAAAAATGCATAGGAGGAGGAAGTATATGTTCCATTCTAGCCTGATCTGTATGTCTCAGTATTGCTGGATGGGGAAAAAAATCTGGATAACAACCAACAATTGTCTTTTAGAAATGCTATTACCTGCTATTGACCTCTGATAAAAAAGCCCTAGTTTAAAAAAAAAAAGACACCCTAATATCTTTGCACTCCATAGCAATGAAAAAGTCTTAATAATATCATAATTAAAAGATTTGCTAGTACAGGAAGTCCAATTTATGACAATTCAGTTTTGTCCCATTTTATGACCTTTGAGTTTTGTCCCATTTTATGACCTTTGTTGCCACAGTTGTTAAGTGAATCACTGCAGTTGATAAGTTAGTAACCTGGTTGTTAACTGAATCTGGCTTCCCCATTGACTTTGCTTCTCAGGTCGCAAAAGGTAATCACATGACCACGGGACACTGCAACCGTCATAAATCTGAGACAGTTGTCAAGCATCTGAATTTGGATCCTATGATCATGAGGATGCTGCAAAGGTTGTAACTATGAAAAAGGGTCATAAGTCACATTTTTAAGTACCATTGTAACTTTGGTCACTAAATGAACTGTTGTAAGTGGAGAACTGCCTGTACTAGTATGCAGTCATAAAAAGAGGAAAGCAGAGAAAACCCATATCTAAGCTACTTAAAAAACAGAAACTATAATAATATATACAAAACTTTGCCTGAACATTCAAAGCACCTCAAATACAGTGCAATACTAAGTATTATCCCTATATTACAACCACAGAGCTCAGAAATGAACAACTTGGCTTAAGCCAAGGGCCAATTTTATGACCAAGAAAGCTTAACTGAAGATCTCTCAGTCCGTTACGTGATGTTAACAATACTGCATGTGTTCTTATCAATTTTATTTATACCAAGTCTGATTTCGAATTTCTATTTTATATTTCATACTTAGTACATTCTTTTCCTTTTTTTCTTAATTACAGCCATAGGCTATAATGACCATAATTTTTAAACTGACAAAAATTGAACTTCAGTTTCAATAAAGTCCTGGTAACACAGGCACTGACAAAAGTTTGATAAGAAGGAATAAATTCAAATCTAATTGCTATTTTAAGACAATGTAGCATTCTTTATAATATAAATTATTCTGGAGGTTTTTATAAGAAGATACATTTAAATTATAAATGTCATATATCTGGATACAGGGAAAGGAGCAGAAGATGGAAAACCACAACTACCCTTAATAGTTACAGTCATATAACAGTTAAAATTTACATGGAATACTACAGAGCCACCAAATACTGCACCCTCCAGTTATACTGGACTAGAATTCACAGAATTCCCGCCCAGCATTTTTGCTTAAATGATGCATATGTTAAGCAAATAACTAAGGTAACTTTAGTTTTTTTTTTAAAAAAGTTTTCTCAAAACTTACAAAGTAGCCCATTCTCTATTATTTCTGGAAAAAATAGTTAAGAATGAAGCCTTGATAAAAGTCCATTTTTCTTGCTTGTATTTAATATTTTAAAGTTTACACTATTAAATTTCAGAAATTGGAGGCAAGTTGTTTAGTAAAACATTGCTCCATAATTTATTTCCTATTTTTCTGAGATGTTTCTTTTAATGTTTAAGATATTAGGTGCATCAAAAGTAACCGCATTTTGTGTTTCTATATCCAATTATACCAGACCTGGTCATTTCCTATTGATGCACTTAAATGTTCATATCAGGAATACAACCCAAACTACTATTAGTAACAACAGCAATAGCAACAACACTTTTCTCTGAAACTCTTTATATTCGCTAGTACATATAGCCTATCAGAACTTTACCTCTTGTTAAAAAGTCTGTAAAATGTATCTGGACTCAATTATATTTAGAGCACCTTAATTGTAATTAATTAGGTAAATGGGTTATAACTTTTTCCAATTATTTACTTTAAGGAAGACTAGATCCAATTCCATGTTGAGGCTACACCTGTGAAGATAAAGCTTCAGTCTACAAAAAAAAGTACCTTCAAATACTATATACTTCTTGCCAATTTTTATGATTATAGATTTCTAGCACCCTGTGTATTTCTCCAATTCTCTAAGTATAGGTATACAAATATCATGAACCTATACTACACCAGGATAATAAGGATCGTGTTAGTTCACACATAAAAATTGCAAACCATGATTCATTACATAAAATGGAGTCAGCATACATTGTCCCTTAAACAGTTTTGCTTTTGATAAAACAAAACAAAATGCAGTGATATTAGTAGTTCTTCCATCCCCAAGTTTTACCTCTGCTTATGATGTGATTAAAAACTACACTAAAGGAATAGCAGTAGTCCTCAGGTGAACAACAAGGGAAATAACACTTTGCAATTAATTTAAACACTTGGGGGAAATTGTTGCCTTTGCACTTTGTATTTTCACTTCTATGCTTGTTTCTGCAATGATATTAGTAAATACATCCCTTTATGCTAGCTGTACTGTTAATATTATACACTAAATCATTTCTGCTTTTCATTCTGTGTATTATCTAATTAAAAAGATTTATTTAACACAGACATTTCATTGTATATAAGCAATTTCTTTCTTAAAATATCTTTATTAGTCAAAAGAACAACATCCACATAAAAGAGGAAAGCATTAGCAGACTTAGGGGGGAAACCAAACTTTGCCAAAGTACCCTTGCCAACCCCCACTCCAAATCCTAAAAAAAGATGATAAAGCCCAATTATGGTCAGTGATCATAAAACACTGGGTGTTTTCTAAGGAGAAAAATAGAGGAAAGCTAGAAGTTATAAGACTAGAAAGGAAGGTCTTACAGAAAAAAATGGCATCTTGTTTCGAAAACAGAATCATTGTTTTCATAAGGTGCAAGTAATTAATGACTGCAATCCTTTGTCATTTCTCTCTATAAAGCTAAAGATTTAACTAAATTAAAGAAAGCTTACTGACACAAGCTAGCTTAAAGCATAATACCTAAAAGTAAGAAATAAAGAACTTCGTTTTCCTACAGTCAATTTTCCCAATGGGGATATTCCAAATGTGGCAGAGCTGCAGCTCCCAAAATTCCTAGTCATCATGGTTGAAACTTGAAAATTATGGGAGTAGCAGCCCCAAATAATCCCCATGAAATCCAGAAAAATAATAAAATGAGAATCTCTTGCATTTGGGAAGCAAGTTAATGACAGATTGACATTACAGCTAAAGAGAGTCTAAAACAAAATAGAATGCAGCACCTGAAGTTTAGATATAGAAACCTTAGTCCTGACAAACCTAATGTTAGGATGTACTTTTGATTAACCACGCCCATTACAGGAAAAACAAGAAACATAAATCTGGTGTATTCAAGATTTGAAACAGCTATTCTGCATAGCAGTGATGATTTTCCATCCTGTCATCTATCTCTTCACGCAGGTTTCTGCTAATGTCCTAAACTTTGGTTCCAACTGATCTAAAAAGTCAAGTGCCTCTTCTTCTTGCTGATCAGTACAGCAGCCTACAGAGCCCGCTGGCGATCCTCTTCCTTCATAGTTATATGAAAGAATATAGTCATCGGAATGCTTATGCTCTTCGTCCTGCCCACACAGATATACTTTCTGCACAGGAAAAAGAAAAAAAAAAGGTCATTTGTTTCCTTAAACTAGTCACAACATATGCCATAAAATAAATTTCATTGATTTACCTTTTAATGTTTAATTTTTAATCAGAGTGTGTCCTCTAATGGGTTCCTATATATAAAAAATGCACATGATTGGTCTATATCATTCAATCTATGAAGACTTTAACAAAAAAAATCAGATTTCCACTGATCACAAATATACAACTTAGCATTTCAAAAGCAATTGCTAATAAAATTAAATAATATTTGTATATAAATTAGTAATGAAACACTGGTGGACCATACTGGCTTAGATTTATTATTGACATGTGTACCTAACCCTTCTGCAACAAGGACTCTCAAATTTTTTAAAATCACTTGTTTGGGTCAAAGAAAGAAGAACAAACAGTATGACAGGTGGAAACAAAAAAAACAGACATTACAAATCCCAAGTCCAAATAAACAATCTTTCTAAACAATATGGTAATTTATAAACAAAGCAAAAAATATTTCACCTAAATCCAGAGACAAGAAGGCAATTAAAAAGAAGATTCTATAAACAGTAGAGAATTCTCTATTCAAGAGAATTCAGTGAGATCCCAAATAATTTGTCAGACTGTTTTACCCCACAGATGTAGACAGTTAAGTCTAACTCTAAAAATGCATGCTGAAGAAATTGGTTAGCAACCTTACCTCAGTCAGACGAGGGTGTGTGAAATTCTGCCATTCTGAATAATTGTATCTGTATGTATCCATCATGGACTGCCCATATCCCCTTCCAGATTCCATAGTATGATGCCCTGCTCCTTTGAGAGATTCCAGGGTGTGCTGTCCTCCTCCCCTAATCGATTCCATGGTCTGGTGTCCTCCTTTGACCATTTCGAAACTTTCCTGTCCCCCAGTTTTTACTCCAGAACCAACCCCATGATCAGATGTAACTATGTTTCCTGTTTTCACAGGAAGTATGTTCGGATCCTGAAAGGGGGAAAATGGCAAAGCTTTTTTTTAGAATGTTTGAAAAGAAAGCAATGAACATTTAGATGTTATTTTACAGCTGGTTTAAATATTAGAAGAACCTTAGAAACAAAAAAATACAAGATATTCCATTTACAACGTGTAGATTTACTATGTGACCAATTTATTAAACATCCCTGAAGTTGCTTAATTGCAAGTAATGGTAATTTGTTTATCTTCATCACCCTTGTGTATGACAGAATCTGGAGAGTTCTGTAATATTAGGCTTAAATGATTGCATCTCATTTCTACCAGGCTGCATAGATACTTGAAGTCATCACATACAACCCATGATAGAATACCAATTTTGATTCAAAAATCGTAATCCAGTGGAAACTGAGATTACATTTTTCTCAATGCCATATACATTAAGAAAACCATTAATCTAATGACCAAAACTGAAAATGTTGCTCAGCATGGCCAATTCTATTTAAAACAGGGCAGTATGTGCATTAGAAAGTAACATCTTTGCATTATTCTTGAGCTGCTAAAATAATTCTATTGAAATAGAAGACTCCCATGCAATATAAGAATCTAGTTGATACTCAGAATATAAGAATTAAATGAAAGATCTGCTTTTCAAATTAAAGGCGTGATCATTTTTTAAAAAGAAGCCTGATATTAACAGGAATATTACAAAATATTTTGTTGAATCCCACCCACAAAGCTATGGCTTTCCCTTCCAGGAACTGTAAAGAATGAGAATTATCGTATTACAGCTGACATTGCCACCAATCTCCAAGATCCTTAGGAAAAACCCAAGCTTGCATCTGTAGCATCACAAAAGTTGTGGTTGTTACTGTTGTGATTATTATTATTTTATTTTTAAAGGGAAGTTTAAGATTTCTTCCTCCATTGCAAATTTCTCTATCCCAAAAAAGGATTCAGAATTCAGGAAGGCTATTTATACGCAGCTGAAGTTTAAATAATTTTTAAAAAATATTTTCAGTCTTTCAGTGTATCTTCTTCACTTTACTCTTTCCCACATTGCCCTGTGACTGACATGCATCTTTTAACACCTGGACGAGAGGATACTTAGACAAGCTGGCCCTACCTATTTATTCTTGCAAGCTGTGAGATAGCAAAACTCCAGCTTTAACTCCAATCAGATAATTATTTTCTTCTTTTGTCTTAGCAGCATCTAGTGACTACTAGACAATCCTCATTATTATCTAACTTCAATGCTTACTCTGATGGTAGAGGGTGAAAGAGTGGTTGTAGGGCTGTAAAGGCTTCCCAACCAAATCTGCCCCTTTACTTGGGCACACTGTGGCAGATAGGGGGGCTGTAATTAATAGGGATAATTTAAGTAAATATACTATTTATTACAGTCCTAGCACTTGTTTTAATAGCCACCTACTTTGGTATCCATCCTATAAATTCTAAATTAATCATCAATACAAGAATTTCAAAAAAGGCATAAGTACTGGCACCAATTGCAACTCCTCTTGCCAAGTATCATAATGTGACTTACCATCACTTCTTCTCCAGGTGCTTCAGTATTAGATATGATTAAATTCTGATTGGCTAAATCATCACAAACATGCTTAGTACCAGCCATGGGTGCACCACCAAAACATCCACAAAGCGTGATCAGGATTACTACAGAAGGACGAAAAACAGCGTTAATGAGATATCAGCACATTTAATTGTTAGTAATATTTATTGCATCTATTGTACTATCCATCGAAAATAGTGCTATCTGCTCTGTCTCCCTCTAATACAGCCATTTCACTCTCTAATTCTCTAAGTTTCCAGAAGTTGCATACTATCTATCATCATATCAAATTTTAAAAGCAATAAACTTGCAGCTTATTATTTGCCACTGCAAATAAGAAGAAAGCTTTAAGCTATTTGTAGTTCTCCTGTCATTCAAACTATGACAAGAAGACAAAAAGAGAGCTGTTCCATCAAAACATTGTACATTGATGTGGTCTACCTACCCTAGAACAAGAGTTTCTCTATAGGATGAATGGAACCACCTTTCCTCACTTTTCCAAGGCGTGGGAGCAAACTGGGAGAGCTTGGCAAACAGGTAGAGGAAAGATGCAGGCTGAAACTTGCCGATGCATTCAATGTGCAAGAAAATTTACTGTTTTAACATTTGGCTGGCCCACAGAAACTCTTAATTTGGAATCATTTGTTCTAACAAAATGCCTGAAGTTGATTTAAAGGGTTGGTGGGGGCACTCTTAAACTTCTAAATAAATAAAAAATTACCATTGGGAACATGGCCGATTATGTGTAGCATTATATAATTACATTTAGTTTCAACAACCTTCAATACAGGGATAACTGAAAATCTATCTTCCTGGTCAATCCAGATTCAGTAGCATTTTAAATAAATAGTAGTTGGTCCTGATTTATAGAGCTTTTGGTACAATAAAGGTAAAGGCTTATATTGAGTGAAAAAAGAAATTCTAAAGCTTTTTAAGCAGAAAATTGCTCAACTGTGAGGTACAGCAGACTGGTGAAGCTGTTATTAATGTTATTTACAATCTCTGGCCTAAATATGAATCCACTATTTTTTTTAATTTTACAGATATGTAAATTATTTTGTTATATATTGATGTAAAAGAAAGAGTGAGAGAAGGAGAAGACTGGGATAAATATGCAATAAATGCAGCCTTCTTAAACAGCAAAACTGATTCCCCTACAGTCCTATCTAAGAACACTACACTGACCTCCCTGCATTTGGATAGGACAGAGACATGCATAACCAGGGTTCAGCATCTAAATAGGTAGATTGAAGTACAGTCACAACATTTTTTACTTGCTTCAAATATTTCAATGAACAAATTTACATATGAATGAATTATACATAAATCAGCTAATTTGATTTGCACCCTTAAGATGTCAAAAGCATTCCGTAATTCAGTACATCAGTTTTATAGTCAAAAGAAGAAAAAGTAAGCTTACACAATAGCAGCAGTGATCCCAAAATCATAGCAAGGATGGCCCAAATACCAAGAGTAACATCTGAGGTCTGACGTGGTTCAAACGCTTTTGGTGGGTAAATACAATCTTTAGGAACTGTACAATCACACAGTATAACTTTGACTTCAGAAGTCCCAAATTTGCCTTCATTATCAGATACTCTAATAGGAATTATGTACTGGCCATAGCTTAAAGCATCGGATGGTTCCAAATATACTGATCTGTCTGCAGAAAAATAATATTAAAAATGAGTGAATATTATTTCAAACTTATTAGGTCAATTATAAAATATTCAGATTTTAGAAATGAGAACCTACCATCATTTTCAGTTAATCTCCAGTTTTGAGTCTCTTCTTCAGGAATGGAAAAAGTAAAGGGAACTGTGTGAGGATCTATGTCAGCATCCACAGCAGTAAGACAAATTGGTTTTCTGTCTCTGCATATTGTATACTGTTTTTGAACAATGACTGGGTAATTATCGTTCTCATCGAGTAGATTAACTATAACTGTTCCAGTACCTGTTTTGCCACCTAAAAAAATATAAGCAATTTTAGAAATAGATGAGAAGCTCTTGTATTCCTGGGTTCCCCTATCCAAGTATAATCCAAATCTAACCATGATTAGCTTGTCAGTTAAATACAAGTTTAAATAAAGGAAAAGCTAATTCCAGGAATGAATACCGCACCTAAAAATTTCACAAGGCTTTTGAGGTTGACTTTTCAATTTTGCATATGATCGCTAGCATTAGGAAAGGTATGACTTTTGCAATCAATTTAAGAACATATAATTGGCTTCATTCGCAATATAAGGAAGATATTTTCACATGGAAGACTGGGAATATTATGCAAATCCCAAGAAAAGGCGATACACTATATCATGTAAACAAGGTGACATTAAAACAGCTGTATATACAGTAGCTCCTCCAAATCCAAGTAAATTAACACCTGCTTATTTGCCCAATATTTTGTGCCCTTTATAATGTTGAAGTTTTTCCAAAATAACATTAATAATCATTTTCTATATATTGTTTTTAATTTTGTTTTACACTGCACTAAGACATTTGTTTGTGAGCTAGGCAGCCATGTACATATGACATAAAATAAATAAATTAACAAATAGCAATACTATGAAAATATTTTAAAACTATTTGGGCTTATTTCAACTATATGTATGGAACTTAGATTTTTACTATGCATTTTTACACTGAGGGCAGATTCTCTTTCTTTTAATGAATGAAGAGGAAGCATTGTACAGGTAGTCCTCAACTTACAAACATTCATTTGAAGTTACAATGGCACTGAAAAAAAATGACTTACAACTGGTCCTCACACTTATTTGTTGAACTTATTTATTTGTTCAACTTGTATGCTGCCCAACTCCCAGGGGACTCTGGGTGGCTCACAACAAATATAATGCAATAACAATGTAAAAGTATATATAAAAAAACCATAATACATTTAAAACCATATAACATTCCATTCAATCCGGACCTCACTAGATCTTCCAATGAGTGAAGTCAATCATTCCAAGCCTGCTGAAACAGCCAGGTTTTCACGGCTTTCCGGAAGGCCAGCAGAGTGGGGGTGGTCTGGACCTATGGGGGTAACTGGCTCCAGAGAGCCAGGGCTGCCACAGAGAAGGCCTTCCCTCGTGGGCCCACCAGCCGACACTGTCTAGCCGACGGGACTTGCAGGAGGCCAACCCTGTGGGATCTAACCGGGCGCTCTAGCAATAATTTTGCCCCCAAAACTGGAGCCTGGCAATGATAATAGGAATAGCTTAGGGAAGGGGCAGTGTTGAGGCCATGTGCCTCAGTGGCATAAATGTTCTGGGGTCTGGATAAATCACTGTTCTGTTTTAGATCATCCCCTCCCTTTTGGCATTGTGCTTCTGTGAATGAAGAGTCTTCCTCTCTGCTCACTGGATGCTGTGTCCCTTTTCCCTGAAAGCGCCCAGCTTAACACAGATTTCCAAAACAAAGAGGGTGTTATTTTGGCTCAGAGGACAGATGATTTGGGCAGGAAGGGGAGGAGAAGAGAAATATGACAGTCTTCCTCTCAGGATAAATTATCTATGATTTAAAAATTCTGTCTCCATCTTTTACCCCTCCCTTTGCAGATAGAGTAGTTGCAATTCAGAATGCCTTCAATGCACAAGTGTTTTCAATCCCATTAAGGATGGCTACAAGAATAGGATGGAATTGGAATTGACAATCGGGTAGGAATTGGAATTGACTATTGGGTGGGAACTGGAATTGACTATTGGGTGGGAACTGGAATTGACTATTGAGTAGGAATTGGAATTGATGATTGGGTAAGAATTGGAACTGACTATTGGGTAGGCAAGGCTGTATATTGTCGCCTTGCCTATTCAACTTATATGCGGAGCACATCATGAGAAAGGCAGCATTAGATGAATCACAAGTTGGGATTAAGATTGCAGGGAGAAATATCAACAACCTCAGATATGCAGATGATACCATTCT
>JANHJO010002215.1:33819-44573 GCA_032468235.1 Pseudoxyrhopus heterurus | reverse complement strand
ATCAGTGTGACCAATGCCGTCTCCGTGCTGTACCCATGCCTAAAACCAGACTGAGAGGGATCAAGATAATCCGCTTCATCCAGGGACCGCAGGAATTGCAGTGCCACCACTTTCTCTACAACCTTTCCCACAAAGGGAAGGTTGACTATCGCAGCATCTCCACAGTTGCATGAACACATGCTTGACAGTTGGCATGTATTTACAATAGCTGCAATGTCCCAGGATCATGTGATCACCATTTGCAACCTTGTCAGTCAGCTTCCAACAAGCAAAGTAAACAGGAGAAGCCAGGTTCACTTAATGACCATGATTCACTTAACAATAGCAATAGCACTTAGACTTATATTCACAGTGTTTTACAGCCCTCTCTAAGTAGTTTACAAAATCAGCATATTGGCCCCAACTATCTGGGTCCTCATTTTACCAACCTCGGAAGGATGGAAGGCTGTGTCAACCTTGACCCAATGAGAATCGAACTGCTGAACTGCTGGCAGTCGGCAGTCAGCAGAATTAGCCTGCAATATTGCATTCTAACCCTGCACCACGGCAATCATGGCGAAAAGGTCATAAAATTGGGTGCAACTCACTTAGCAGCCACCTTGCTTAATAACGCAAATTCTGGTCCCTATTGTGGTCATAATTACCTATACTGTCAAAGACTACCTGAACTGCCAGATGATTAGCAACTGGTAGAAGTATACAGGGATAGAAAACTTTGGTGGTAATGAAAGAACTGGTGCCACTGCTTATTAAATCCTTTTGACTTTCACTTCACAAGCTTAAATTTTGACTTGGATGTGTGACTATGTGCAAATGAGAGTAAATTAGTATCTTTTATTCCACTTAACTATATCACTTAGCGATGGAGTTGCCAGTCCTGATTGCAGTTTGTAAGGACTATTTATATATCCAATATATTTGAAAAGTAAACTTATATGCTGCTTTACTTTTATGTTTCAATCTCATCAATACTCCTGGCATTTTTTTACGGGAGGATCTTTCATAGGAAGTCATAATAAACATATAGCAGAAAGTGACTTAAACATATATGATTTGAGGCATTTCTACTCACTTCGGTCTGTTGCAGCAACTGTTACATTACATTGATATAACTGTAAATCTGGTGCATCCCTATCTAACATTTTAGTGGTGCTGATCTGACCTTCATTATTCATGGTGATCCAGTTACATGGATCCTTTATTATTTTGTAACTGCAAGGAAAAAAAATAACACGTTAGAAACAAACACGTAAAATGTGTTCTTCATAGTTTCCTAGATATCTTTAAACCGTTTGCAAAACAGGCTAGTGCAAATGTATCATTACATCAGTTCCACAAAATAGCTAATTCAGGAGTATATGTGTATGATTATATAGGCAGAAAAACAATTATTTTGAATCTTTGTCATCAGTTTGTCTCAAATATTCATGAAGCAGAACAACAGTTTTCCTAAATTTGACCCACCCCACTGGTATTCAGGAAATATGTTAATAGGAAAAGTAAGACTATCAGATCTGTAAAGCTATATATGCCAACTGCAATAGAAGTGCACATATAATCTCACCAATAGGATGAGGATGGAATAGTATCCTTATCTGAAAATGAGATTTTTAATTCAGGGTTTTAAGGGTACCCTAATCCCCAGCATACCATATTTGTGCAACCAAATGTGAAAATTTCTGATCTTTAAAAAATAATCTAGGGAATCAAGGTTTCAATCATCCAATCATGCACACCATTTTGACAGCACTAACCCCTATCCTCCGGCTCTGGAAGGAAAATGCTCCCATTTTTAACTCTTAAATTTTCTCCGAATCCCCCTCTTCCATCCCAAACTGAATTTTGGATCAGAGAAGGCTCTTAGACAATCTGAAGGATGAACGTGGTCTCTTCGAAGTTTGCTATTTCCATTCTCACTCTTTAACACAAACCCAAATTGCCTCTGTCACATCCTGTAATCTCACTAGCTTTCCAGCAATAACAAACCCTTCCAGTCCTCCAGGTGCATCAGACACTTGCCAATCTCTGCTCTATGCCTTTAATTCCTTAACAGCAAAATTTGTCCATAACAAACAGGACAAGAAAGTGAATTAAGTCACAAAGAACAATACCGTATGTCTTCACTATTTCTGGTCTCTGGATCACTTGCCGAGTAATGGCCAACCACTGTTCCAGCTTCCAAACATTCTTTTATATCCAAAATAAGTATTTTAGGATGGAATTCAGGCCCTTCATCCACATCTCGTACTTTAATAACAACAACACAAGTACTTGTAGAAATTGGTCCCGAATTCGGTGCTAAAACGTAAGGTACTTCATTATTCACAACAATTTCTAATCTTCTCTCCTTGGTCTTTTCATAGTCCAGTCCCTAGAAAATATATTACAAGATTTGCTACAAGTTAGTAGAGTTCCATTCTAAGTTATAATCATGGAAGTACAAGCCAGCATTTTTTTAAAAAAATCAATTTCCTGTTTAGCAACAATTTGAGGTTTAGGAAAGATAGGAAGCGAAGTCAAATCTATCTCTCTGCTTTCTTTTTCCTGATTATAAATTCTGTTGAAGAAAGAATGTTCATCTCTATGCTTCCGTTAATACAACAAACTCAGAACAAACAGCAACACAGAATCTCTAACAATGCTAATCTAGCACGCTATTATATTTTTAAATTATCCTCACCTCATTTGACTTTAATAAATAATTTTTGGATCAGGCCCCTGCAAAATAACTGTTACACCTTCACACTACCAGTAGTCACTGAGGTGCTGAGTTTTTTTAAAAAAATCTTAAATGCTTCTGATTCTATTTTTGTGTGTGTCTCACATTGTGATTGTTTTGTAATAAAAAGAACATTTCATCTATAAAAATATTTTTATTTGGCCCCAGGAAGTCATTTTGGTTAGGAATAAGAGGGAACTTGGGTAACTTTAATACCCTGGATAAAACAAGTAGAATGAACAGGATAGCATAAAGAGGATTTCATTTATGATTCCTTTTCTCCAGTCAGATTCAATGACAGCAAAGCAAGTTCAGGTTTGTTTTCTTATTATTTCTTTGCATTTCTGCAAACCTGCTCCTATTTCCTCTTGGGCATAGCTTTGTGTAATGAAAATGATAGAGCCATGGTGGTGGAAAACCAATATAAAGCACTCAGCCATGAAATTGGAATAGTGTAAAGAAAAACAGCGTATTCAAATGTTCATAAAATAAAAACTACATCAGCTTTATAATAAAAAGAGTGAGAAAACTAAAATATGTAGTTAATACAGCAAACACAACTACCTGGAAAAATTCAATACTGAAAAATTATTGCAACTGTAACTTTTAGGAAAACTATACAACTACAGTGTTAGCCGTGTTAAAAGTATCATGAAAAACACTGCCACTTTCAGTACTGGAAAATAGGACTGCAACTCCTAATAGAACTCAAAGTAAAGGTGGAAATATATATCCTGTAACATTTTGCATAATCCTTTTCCTTATTACCTTTTTTATACATAAGGTACCAATGTTTGAATCCTGGTTTGTTTCAATTTTAAAAGAACCATCTTCATTTCCCTTTACAATATTGAAAGTAGCATGCCAGGCTGGAGTTCCCCGTACGTCTTTGTCTATCACACCAATTTTCGTTACTTCTGCATTAACTGTGTTTTCAAGTATAAATACTTCATACTGAAATTAGCAAAATGTTTATAGATTAATTTCATTATGCAAAGTTTAAAAGTATGTTATTATTCAATCAATTAATCAATCAATTTTATTGCAGTCATAGATCAGAGACCAGAACAAATAAAAGCATTCAGTGAATATCCAGTTAAAACCTCTAGAAAATAATAACAGATAAAATCTATATTAAAATCCAGTGTGTCAATTACACATGACCTAACTGTACTAAAATAACAATCCATAAACTGTGAGGCCCTTAGTCAATTAAATACTAAAATGCAAAGGAATAAGCAGTGCAAAGGGCGTGCCACATTTGTTGTATAAAACAACTATGGTGGATTAGACACGTGTTTCCAACGAATCCCCAATGCTGCTGCGCAGAATCTAGCCACCTGCGCTGTAGTTATGGACAATTCATCCTTAAAGCAGCCACTGGAGATAAGCAGTATCAGAACAGCCAGGATACCTAGCAATTATTATTCCAAGATGCAATAATCCCAGATAGCACCCATTTGCTTTTGTGCATAACTATACAGACTATGAATTATGGTCCAGCCTTAAGTACAAAGCCAGATGGTTGACCCAGGACCATTCACTCTTTCTAAGACTCCTTTAGTTAGTTCTATTACTGATCTCAAATTTTAGTTTTATTATATATTATTTGTAGATTAAGCCATTCCAAACTAAACATGGGAGTGGTTGTGGAGGAGATCATTTGCTTTTTCTGCAACCAAGAGGACAGGAAACATGGCTTAATAAACAAGTTAACTTGCAGATTTCCTTGGGACAATCCTTTCGTGTGAAATTTTTCTAGCATGGCCAGTTTACAAGTTAAAAAACAATTCAATAATCATATCAATATTTGAATTCCACATTTCAACTATGCTTATTTATCTGTCAAAAATAAATTGGGGGAGTGGGGTAGAAGGGAATTAGGAAACAAAAAGCTCAATGGAACAATTCCCTGCACCATCCCCTTATTAGGTGCGGAGAATACATTCCCATGGATACAAAAGGGAAGGGAGAGAGAACGCAATCGGATTTGCAAGGTCATTTTATTGTCTTTATAGTAAAGACAATCTAGTCTTTACTCCTCTATGGAACTTATTTATTGGCTTCATAAAGCTGTCATACAATTGCAAGTCTGGCTGTGCTCCCCTTCTCTCATTTTATACCTGTGGAAATTAGGGAGATATCTGTTCAAGATGTTTGCATACAGTACGCTTTCTGCATGTGCCAGACATAATGTATGTTTTCCTTCACATCTCTTTGGTAAAGGATCTCCCCTCTCTTCCTCAAAGCCATTCTTTTTACTCTCTATACTAGGGCTAACCATACAGGAATAGATTAAAACATGCAGGTTTGGACTCCTAATTTATATATATACACAATATGACATATGTATATGTATAGATACACACACACAATGACAAAAGTAAAACAAAATTAGCTTGAACATGTCAGACCTACCACACCATGTTCGCACATCGGTGCATGATCATTTGCATCACCAACTTCAATTATAACTGTTCCAGTATTGCATAAACCAAAACTCTGACCTCCCATATCTCTTGCTTCCAGTAATACCGTGTATCTATCTATTTTCTGAAAGAGAGCATTGTAGACATCAATATTGTTTATTCATTCTTAAAAACCAAATAAATTACATACAATTTATAAATATAAAGAGTAATGAATCATGAGGGTCTTTTAAAAAACTACAATGGCTATTATAGAAGTCATTATAGAAGAAGTCAAGTTGGGTAAGTTTGCAATAATTTTTATATATTGTTGCACTGCCAATTGCATACTGATGACAATTTCTGTGAATTCCAAAAATCTATTTAAAATATGTCTGATTAAATGTTAGTATGGCAGTAAAAGAAAAATAGCATTTACCAATGTATTATTAATGGGCATACTCTTCTTCTATTCACTCTGTGGAATGAATAGCCTTACAACACACAAAAGGAAAGGTCCTCTTTTAACACTGTAATTATCTCAAAAGTAGTAACTGTCAATGTGGCAAATTACAATCTTCTTCCTCAAACCATTTTCTACTAGGCATTTCTTCTTCTAGTTCCAAGCCCCTGGCTATCAACTTACTTACCAACACATTTCCCAGCTTCCATTTACTTCCCATAATCTCTTTAAAAGTGCACCCCAGAGAATTTGCATATGCCCTTGACTATACTTCAGATACAAATATTTTATCCACCATCTTTCAGTCAAGTCAAGATAAAGGACATGAATCCAATTTTGTTAGCATCATGCTTAAGAATTTGGCAGTTCAAACTGGCTCTATGATCAATAAAACTTTTGTTGCAAAGAAACTTAAAACCTCTTCAGGTCTATAGTTTAAAACCACTTCAAGTCTATAGTTTAAAGGCAGGATTCTGGTTCCAAACCCTCTTTGAAAGTTGCAACAGTAAAGAACAACATCATTAGGTTTTAGGGGGGGAAATTTACCTCTCTATCCAAGGATGCAGTATGTAAAGAAATATCACCAGTATCTGCTTGTACAGTAAATAAAGAGCCACCTCGAGATGAAGCAGGAGTTTGTCCCACAATTCTGTATTTCAGTTTAGTGTGCAGGGTGCCAGGTTCATCTCTGTCTGTTGCAGTCATTTTCCCAATGAAGGTTCCTGCATGGAAAAAAATGCAGTAGTCTACTATAATATGCTTCTTACATTATTATTAGAGAGCTAGCTTCCAAATAATATTGTATATATGCTACTTATCCAGCAATACTTAAATTAATGCAATAAGGACCTTTCCAGTTGCCTTTAAGTTGCCCTATTTCCATACAAAATTCTACAATTTCTCATACACATTTCTACAATCCAGTCTTGCTCATTTTACTAAAGCTGTGATTTATCATACTGCATGAAATTGGTCACATTTTCATCAACAACACTTAAATTTAAAACTGCTAAAAGAATTTTGGGGAAAGTATTTAATCAAGTACAAGCATATAATGCTTAATGAAGTTTATAGCCATTTCTGACTGTCAATTTTGCTACAATATTACAGTGGATGCTTAAAAATAAAAATATTCAGCAAATTAATAAGAAGTTTGATTTCACTGTTGACATTTAGATGCAATGCTCGAAACATATGATCTAAATAGAAACTTTCATATTCTAACCCTAACCTTAAATAACAGAAGCTTCTTTAGTTTTTTATGAATGGAGTCAGAAAAAGATTCAGTAATGTATCAAACTGACCCAAATCATCAGAAACAAAATCCTATTGAGCAGAGGTGTCAAGCAGATGTGTCACGCGCAGGCCATGCCCACCCCAGCTCCGTGAAGAGAAAAAAACATCATGAAACATCATGTGACAGCAATGTGACACTACAAATTTGACACCCATGCTATTGAGGATCCAAAGAACTTCAAAGCAGTAGAAGACAATAGTGTCTGAGCAACACAGCTATAAAGTGAATCAGATATAATGTGAAGATATTTTCAAGATAGAAATGGTCATCTCTGACTGTTTCCAAGGTAGATAATTTTACCTTGAAATTTCAAGGTATAGAATTGTATGGCTTCATTCCACATAAAAATATTAATAGCTATATGTAATTAGTGTACTTTTATTTATTAAACCCTCCAATTCCGAAGAGTTGATGTAATCATTCTTTTAGAAACCAGGTTCAGTAACTATTCATTCTTCATTGGCTGAATTTTATCCATTGAACTGCAGTCCTAACAAGGGATTAAATTGTTAACAGAATATAAAACTAAAATGTTTTCAAATTATATGTATGCTTACCAGATCTGCTATTCTCTAAAATACTGAAAGTAACTGTATCAGGATTAAAAATTGGAGGATTATCATTATCATCCTCAATTTGGATTACATGTACAAGTGGAATCTCTGGTGTATAGCCATCTAATGTCTTTGCATAGCAAATTATCTGTAAAAAAGAAACTATTTTAATTTGTTACCTATGCAGAGTTGATTTTCTTTGGTGATCTATTTTAACAATTAACATGATATGCTATTACATTCCTTGCACATTAGTATTTATTGATTTACATATTCAATTTGCACACAGATTTCCATAACTCTGGGCAGTTCACAAACTAAAAAGCAACAGAAAAAATAACAATAAAGCCATATGATAAGAAAGACAAAAGAGCAAAAGATGACAAAAGTGTGCAACAATGAAATCATTACAAAGTGCTCAGAAGGGACTTCAACCATTCTAGCCAAAAGCCTGGGTGAGAAGCCAGGTCTTCACCACCCCATGAAACATCAGTAGATTCTGGGGCAAAGGGGGCTTCATTCCAGATTGCAGACTCTGACAGAGAAGATGCAAGTCTGGCATAGGTTAAATGGCATAGTTATCCAGAAAGGAAGAGAACCATCATAACCCATTCCCCCATCGCTGTCATGAAGTCAGCTCAGAAGGACATCATGCCAGTGATTAACAAAAACCACTGAGAGATCAAGAAGCACATAAATGTACCATCTTGGCTGTGACATAGGACATCTAGAGTGCAACCAAAGCTGTCTCATTACTAAATCCCAGCCTGAAATCTCACTGAAATTGGTAAAATCTGCTTCCTCCAGAGCACTCATCAATTTAAGGACAACCACTTTCTCAACAACTTTCCCCAGAATTAAAGGGCTGGAGTTTGGAAGTACTTATTGAGAACCAATGAATCCAAGGGCCGCTTCTTGAGGAGGACATGCAACACCTTTTCTTTTAAGGCAGGAGATACCATCCCCTCTCTATCAACGAGGCTGGCACCTCAGCATGGACCGAAATGCAGGTCACCTCCCTGATCACTTTTATGATGCAAGGACTCTGATTCAAGACACTAGTAGCTGAGCTGACAGCACAGAGAACCCTATCTACTTCCTCAGGAGTCACCAGCTGAAGCTTATCCTAGATTGCATCACCGAAACAGGTCACAGTGTATTTGAATGATGCTATCTATCAGATAGCCTGAATAATTCTTACAGTGGACCAACAGATGTTCCCACGGACTCTCCCTTCCAACAGAGATCAAGGGATCTTAATCAGAGCTGCTGAGTGGCAATCAGCAAATGCCATAAGGGTGGAGAAGTAATAATAGCTTAGCAGCCAGGTCCTTTTTGAAATGTACTAGTATGATTAACCTTAAATAGAGTCTTCCAAGGGATGAAACTGCTTTTCTGAGTTTCATAAAATCTAAATTTTTATGTTCTTCTAATTATTAGCAACATGAACAAGTTGTACTTAAGACCACTCCTCAGCATTCCAAGTTTCTTGATGTCCGCACAATCATGCGATCGTGATCCAAGTGCTCAGCTTGTAATCATGAGATTGGAGTATCCAGCAGTCACTGTGACCTCTTTTTTTTTTTTTTTTGCAGGATCAATGGGGAAATCATAATGGGTGACCATGTGACATTCTTGCTTAATGACCCATGGTGATGCACTTAACAATAGCAACTAGAACTGCTGGAATTGCCATAGTTAAGTAATCTGGTCACATGATATTGCACTTTACAATCACATCAATTAACCAGTCCCAATTGCTATCATGAAGTGAGGACAAACCTGTATTTTAGAAAAAGGATAAAATTATGACTCTTACCTGAAATTCCGCATACTCCTCCCGATCTATTGGGCAAGTAACAAAGAGATTTCCAGTTTCTTTTTCAATGTAAAAATAATTCAGTGGTGGTTGATCCACACCAGGACCACCAATGGAATAGGTAATGTTGTATTTTTGAGCTGTATCAGAAGATAGCTATAAAAAAAACAAAGTGGGGGGGAAAAGGAAAACATAACCATATCCTACATCGCAGAACAATCCCCCCTTCCACAGAAAATATATAAACATTTAAAAAGTATTCAATATATATGCCAAAAGATGATAACATAGTCCTTCAGATGTTGCTGGATTGTAGCACCATTTTTCATTGCTTCAGATAGCAGTTAAAGTGGATAGGAATTGGAATTTAATATCTAAAGGGCTACATATTGCCCATTATGGATACATGTATTATTTATATATTGTTTGCTTTGATGTACACTAAGAAAGCAAATATACACACATAATATGGTTTTAAGGAAATTTAAATATTCATATTCACTGCAAATAATTGGTGTATAGAGGAGATAGAGATAAAATATCTATAATTTTCCTATTTTTGCAAATAACTTTTTCTTTTCCTTTTTTTCCACTTTTTAGTAATTATAAATAATAAATACAGACGAAGTTGGTATTAAGTTCAAAGATGTAGACTTTTTCATATTACAAAACAATTCAATGCACTTTGCAACTTTTTATCATTATATTAATATAAGTGGATGTGTATGTGTAAATTAAACACTGATATACATTTGCTATTTGGAAGGTTTAACCATTACAGCATTAATAGTACACCTATCAAAATACATCTCAAAATTAAAAAGACTATTGGTGATTTAGATTGTAAACGAACTAGTTTTGCTGCTCAACTTTCCTTTATTGTGTTTGAGAGCTATATCAGACTAGATGTTTACCACATATCTGCATCAGGAAAATAATTTAAAAATCAATCTCTTACAGAAGCTCTTAGAAATCGCAGTAGGCACTACACATATAGCAACTACATCACATTCGAAACTGCAAAATCAATTTATATTATTGTGCTGTTCAATCTCAGTATTTGAACAAGGAGATGAAGTCTGCCGATAGCTTCAACTCATAAAATGTGTGAGATATATACTAGCATTTATTTAACAAGGACACATAACACAAGGTGTCATAATTCTTGAAACAAATGCATGTATCTTCAAAAGCAGAATTTCTTTATTTACCAAAACTTAATTGGAAATAGAATGGTAAGCAAATTGGTAATTTTATTCTTTCATTACAGAGTTTGGATACACCCATTCTTCTAGAAAGTTGGTGCCAAAATAAAAAAGGAAATTAAAAACTAGATTTGTATCATACTGTGGTAATATTGAAACAACTTGAATAACGAAGTGAGTAAGTTATATCAGCAACTGTCTGTACAACTTTTAATATAATTTGCCATTTGAGCAAGTTATTACTAATATTTGTGTAAGTGACTACACATGAGACTAACTGTATTACATA
>JANHJO010002214.1:0-13364 GCA_032468235.1 Pseudoxyrhopus heterurus | reverse complement strand
CAGGTGTTTTCTCTCTTGAGATTTCTTCGTCCTCAGGAAGTTTGGTTGTGAACTGAGGATTTGTTCTTGAACCGAGTCAAACATTTAGTTGATTTTTTGGTTGTAAACTGAAGCAGTTGTGAACTGAAGCAGTTGTGAACTGAGGTTCCACTGCACATTCATGTTAAGCAATGCTTTCTTCCGTTAACTTATTGACCTTTAGACTATAACTTCCATCATCCAAAGCAACGTATCTATAGTCCAACCCATGGGGGGGGGGAGATAGTTCTAGGCCTTTTCGGTGGAGTAGTACAAGGCTAGAGTGTTGCTAAAACATCTCACTTCCCAGCGCATCAGCCAATGCACGCAAGCCTTTATTTCCAGCAGAATAAGGATAATATATTTTGATCCCCCTCTATGCTTTGGGAAAAAATCCAAAACATGATGACGGTTCATTTCTCTGCCATTTACTTGTTTCTTTCTTTCCAAGTAACCAGTGATTGGTCCACCCCCTGCTGGGTTCCTCAGGCTTGTCTAATCTGGAAAGTGAATGTGAACTGGGCTGGTGAAAAATAACAGGAACCAAATGTCAGCCTAGCTGTTCAGGACAAACAGAGTTTCAGAACCAAGCTCTTCTTAATAAGGCACCTCAGTTGGTCAAAACCTAGCAGTATGAAGCTGGCAAAAAGTAACCCAGTGTTACACCAGCAGTGCACAGAAGACCCATGCATCGAATTCAGCTGCTGCTGCTGCTTTGCCTACTAAAAATGCTTATTTCTCCTGCCCTCCTGTTACTTGCCCTTCTTTGCATGGACGCAAGCTCTCCAAAGCTGAAAAGTCACATTCTTCTCTGAGCCTCATGCTGTTCGTTGCTTGAGTGCTTAATACAAGCACCTCAGTTTCATGAAGTTGTTATCAAAAAAGGAGTTAGCTTTTCTGAAAATTGTGCTGTTTGCTTTGGAAGCCTCCGGGGACATTTTGTCCATTCTCCTTTCTTTCATGTAATTGAACGCTGGACTGAACCCCTTCTGGGTAAGCCACCAATTAGTTGAGGAGTGAGAGGTTGTGGTAATGCACATTTGAGTTAATGGGTTACACGAGGCACCATCTTGCTGGCTAGTCCCTTGGAGAAGGTAAAAAGCCCATTAATATCCCTCTCCCAATCTCCCTCGCCCCTTCCAAGCATGTTCACTGCTTTATTCTCCCATCCTCTCTTTAATTTTGTTCCTGGTTTATCTCATTGGAGCAGTGAAGCCCTGAGAAAGTTTTGAGCTCTCTAGTTTCTGCTTACAGTTATGTGATTATGTTTCTCCTTCGGCATCAAAAGGATTTATGGATAGATGTCCTTAATGTCAGGTTTGATTCTTAAACCCAAACAGGAGAGATGCTGGGACGGATGCTTGCCTTGTAACCACAATCTGTAACCTAGAAAATGTGCAAACAGTCCACCTTTCCCCTTTGTTTGCCATTCCAAACCCTTCCTTTCTCCCTAATTCTTGCTTGAGCGTTCATCCTTCTGCAACCTTTCCTGAGTCTTGTCCTCAATCTCTCTCCAATTCTTTCCAGTGATTCCCCCCCCTCCTCTAACTGGAAGCTTTCCCATCCTACCACTCTGGTCTCTTCCAGCTTCTTCACTGCCTTCTCCTTCACTCATTTCTCTCCCCCAACCTCTTGAGAAGCTGCAGCTTCTCTGTTCCTTCCAAAAGAAAAGAACCTGCAGCAATTATTTTTAGCCGAGGAAGCCAGGACACTGGGATTCTGTTTCATATTCTCTTCAACTAATGAAAAAAAGCTACATTTCTTAACCCCTTTCTGATGGATTGTTTGTTCCAAAACCATCCAACCAAACAAAAAATGCAGTCCTTTTCATCAGGATAAATGGCTGTGAACATCCAATATTGCAACACCCTCTACTGATGAAGAAAAAAGTTACAGCTTCTTTTTTAAAGTTTGCAATTACAACCCTCCCATATATTAATAAAGGAGTATGGTGTGTGTGTGCGTGTGTATGTTTGTGTATACACACACACACACACACACACACACGAATTAAGTTAAAAAAATGGCTCCACCCACTTTTGGAATGTAGACACGCCCATGTCATATCAATCCTGCCATGGCCCTGAGGTCAACGGTAGCTGAGATCAAGATGCTTTTCTGAATCCCAGGTGTGCAGTGTTTCTCTAAGGGTAGGTGGGGATGCTGATGGTAGATCAGTCTGAACATGATCCCGAGCAGGCTTTTTCCTTAAGATTACTTCAGTTATTACCTGGAAAGTGTTCCTGATGTCTCTTTCCATTCCCTGATCTTAATTCAAAAGAGTTTACAATAGTGCTGTTTCCACTCTTCTGGAGCTTTTTTACCATGCTCATATCTTACGTCACTGCAAGACTGTGTGCGCAGAGCCTGTTTTAAACAGGGTGGGGGGGGGCTTGTCTTTAGAGTCCTCTGCTCACAACATCCAATCATCCCCCATAAGTGTTGATGCTTACGTTTCCCTACGTACGGACGTGTTTGATTTTTATGTTCCTCTGAGCAAGTCCTTCTTTCTGGCAGTCTCCTGATTGCAGACTTACCAGAACCTGGTCCTTCAACTCTGGAATTAGCTCTTCCTTTCATCTCCGTGTTTGATTCTACTTACTCTCTTTAACCCTGGCAATTCCTCAGTTATTACTTGTTTTAATTATGGGTGCATATGGTCCATTGTATTGCATGGTACTGTTTTGGGTGCTTTCTTTGCCTTTGTTAATATGCTTATATTTATTTATTTATTTTGATTTAGCCAGTAGCTTGTGAACACGCCTGGATGGGAATTTGTAATTGATCTCTTGTGTTTCAGTAAAAATAAATATTGTTCTTGCTGCTATTATTTTTATCAGTGTCATTTTATAACTATATTCTTAGTGGGGAATCTAAGCTGGATCTATCCCAGTCTCAGGTAGTCCTCTGTATCTCACTTGACAATAATGAGACTTGAACTTTCTGTGAAAGCAGAGTCACAAGCAAGATCTTGTATTAATCAGAGGAGAGACCTCCTTAATGAATATTATGGGACCCCCTATTTCTCTTTTAGTAAACCATGATCTATTTTCTCAACCCCTTTTGTACAAATGCAGATAGTAAGAGACGTCTACCGTCTTGCTCTTAAAATAGAAGTGTATCCAAAATTTTTACTGCTACTTTTTTTTTTCCAAGCAAAAACCTTCCGAGATGCGGTGGGTGCACTTGGATTGCAACAATTGTGCCTGCAGCCATACTTAAAGTTAAAAAACAAACAAACCATCAGTATCTCCTTTACACGAAAACGATCAGCATCTTCTTCTTGTCCCTCGTGGACTTTGATCTTTTCGGACTAGAACACTCTCGTTTGCAATGAAGCTCCCGTGTCCATTCGGGACATAAATTCTATTATTGATCAAAATAAATAAAATAAAATAAAATAAAATAAAATAAAATAAAATAAAATAAAATAAAATAAAATAAAATAAATAAAATAAAATAAAATAAATAAAATAAAATAAAATAAAATAAAAATAAAAAAATAAATAGCTATCAAAGGCTAAGTGGAGGCCCTTCCAAGCAAAGGAGACCACAGCAGGAGTTGAAAATAACCTTGAACATCCTACTCTCAAAACCAGAACCACCTTTTCTCTATAATTTCCCAACAGCTCTTGCACGTCACGTTCAATAGCTTCTACGTGGGAAAATGGACAATGATCATTTCACTGCTACAAATTCCCTCTACAGGTAGTCCTTGACTTACAGCGGTTCGTTCAGTGACTGTTCAAAGTTACAACGGCACTGGAAAAAGTGACTTACGACCCCTTTCCACACTGCATCCCCATGGTCACGTGATCAAAAGCCACACACTTGGCATGTTTCATATGTACGACAGTTGCAATGTCCTGGGATCACACGATCCATTTTTTTTACGAGCAAAGTCAATGGGGAATCCAGATTCACTTAACAAACCATGCTACCAACTTAACAAATGCAACAATTCACTTAATAACTGTGGCAAGAAAAGTCGTAAGTTGGGGCAAATTCGCTTAACAAATGTTTCACTCGGCAACATAAATTTTGGGGCTCAATTGTGGTTAACTCGAGGCCTCCCTGTAGTATCCACACTGGTGGTTTCTTTGATATTTGTGCTTATCCTAGGCCAGAGTCTGAAATAATGGATTCTCCTGGCACTGATTTGGTGGAAATATTTGGAAAAGTTGAACTTCAAATCCTCCTTACCTCCTCTCACTTTTGTCATATTGGAGAAGCTACCATCAGTAAGTAAAACTGTAATGTATATTTTAGGACCTGTGTCCAGTTATGAGACTTACCACAAATGTTGACTACAACTTCCAAGATACTTTTTATGCAACAGGTCTGCTGGCTAACGATTTCTGGAGCTTGAAATCTACAGCATACCTATGTTGAAGAAACCTGAAACTCTCTATGTGTAAGTTCCTGCCTCTCCTCCTTACTCAAGCAAGTAAAAACTCTTGAAACTTGGAATTTCAAAAGGAACCTTTTATTGAGCAGAAGTGATAGCAGAACCAAAGCAAAGCAGACTCTGAATTCTCCCAGGCAATACAGTTAGAAATACGGCATTAGAGACCCCTCCCTTTCAGCCCAATGTGGATTCAGCCAATCCACAGGTGTGAAGATATTATTGCAAGGGCCCTCCTGAGAACCAGATAAGCAAGCATTCCCAGAGTCATCTTCCAACGGCTTTCAGAGTGAAACAACCCACATGGCCCTCCCCCCATTATTCATTCCCCAAAAGGTGAGAAAATCTCAGGGCGCTTAGGCGCCAGGATAAAGGTTATAAAATAGCAGTCGTCAGAAGTAATAAGAATTACATTTGGGGTTCCCCCCTGCCCCCCAGTTGAATGGCAGTATCACTTTAGGGATCTGACATGCTACCCTCCTTAGAAAAAGGAGACTCGCCTGTAAAAAGATAGAAAAAGACCATTATAGTATATTAGCAAGATTTGTTGGGATATTGGGAGTGGAATTTTTTCAGTAGCGTAGGAGCTCTAATGTTTTTTTAACTACCCACTCATTTTGGGATGAGGGTGTTTCCAAGCTACTAAATATTGGGTGTTCCCTTGATGGATTCTAGAGTCAAGGATTTAATTTCAAAGTGTTGCTCTCTCTCTTCCATGATGGGAATAGGGGGTGTGGAAGCATGTGGTCTGAGGGGGGAGGTGACCTCTGGTTTGAGTAGGCTAATGTGAAATACCGGGTGAACTTGTCTGAGTGTTTTTGGGAGTAGATCCACTGTCACTGGATCGATGATCCGAGTGATAGGGAAAGGTCCAATGAACTTTGGTCCTAGTTTCTTGGATGGTTGTACGGACTGTAGGAATTTAGTGGATAATAGACCTTATCCCCTATGTGGAAGGGTTTGGGTTCCATTCTTTTCTTGTCAGCCTGGGCTTTGAAAGCTACTCTAGCTTCCTTCAATGCTAATCTAACCACTGGCCGTGTGTTTTGTAGATTGTCCATCCACTCCTTAAGGCAAGGGATGGTGGGTTCCTCTGTGGGTAGTTCAGGCATAGGGCTAAAATCTTGGCCTGTGGCCACCCTAAAAGGGGTGAAATGTGAAAGCAGTACTTGAGTGTACCAAGTTGTTGAATTCTACGTCTGCAAAAGGTAGGTTGGTCCAGTTATCTTGTTGATAATTAATAAAACATCTTAAGTACTGCCCCAACACCCCATTTGTACTTTCTGCCCCCCCCCTTCAAAGCAGGCTGATGGAAGGAGCTTAAGCCCTGGGCGGTGCCAAGTAAGCTCAGGAATGCCCTCCAAAATTTTGACATGAATTGGACCCCTCTATCAGAAATGATCCTGTGTGGGGCTCCATGGAGGCGATAAATGTGTATCAAGGACAATTTGACCAGGCTTTTGGCAGTTGGGATCTTCTGGCAGGGGATAAAATGGGCCTGTTTTGAAAACAGGTCCGTTACGACCCAGATAACTGTATTTCCCGTGCTCTCCGGCAGTTCTACAATGAAATCCATGGAAATCTCTCTCCAGGGTGCCGATAGTTCGGCTACAGTCTGTAAAAGTCCCGGGTTTTTCCTTGCCGCCTTTTGGCTGCCGCACAAGTGGGGCACCTAGCAACATAACTTTCTATGTCCTTTTTTTAGTGACGGCCACCAAAATTGTCTTTTAATCAAGTGTAAAGTTTTTACGAATCCAAAGTGTCCGGCCAATTTGGAGTAACAGTATCTTGCCATGAGGTGCAGCCTCTTGCCGGCTGGGTCATACAGCTTCCCTCCCACCCAGGCCAAATCATCTTTCATTAAACAGCTGTTTTTGTGGCTTAAAAACCATTCGTCGGTGGTCAGGGCCTGTTTAAAAACCTGAGTGGTGGCATTATCTGTCAGGGTTTCTTGTTTTGCTTGAGCCCTGGTGATTACCTCGGCTGCTAGTTGATTGTTTTGTAGCATAGGCTTGATTATATCTGGTTTCGTACTATTGTATTGCGGTTTTCTAGACAGTGCAACTGCTAGGAAGTTTTTCCCCCCAGGGAGATATTTGAGGGTAAACTATCCACTCCATCTCCATCCTAACAGGTTCAGTGCTCGGCTTAGCTCGGCTTTTCTTCAGAGTACAAATGGGGCTGCAAAACATACAAACGCCATGGTGGAACAATACATCAGATGTTATGTAGATTACCAACAAGAAAATTGGGCAGATTTACGGCCATTTGTGGAAGTGGCTTATAACAATGTGGTGCACAGTAGCACTGGTTTAATCTCTTTCCAGGTCACTAGTGGCATAGAATTTGTTCCCATGCCAGAACTATCAAGGGAACAACCCACCTCCATGTCATTAACCAAGTGGATGAAGTCATTAAAGAAGGGTTGGGAAAACACAAAGAAAGCGCTAGCAGAAGCCGTGGAGGCATATAAAATACAAGCCGATAAACATCTATCTATCCAACCCCCATTTCGGGTGGGAGATTGAGTTTATCTATCAACCAAATACATTAGACTAAAAATACCTAGTAAAAAATTGGGACCGAAATTTTTAGGACCTTTCCCTATAGTGAAAGTGATTAATCCGGTAACTGTGCAATTGAGTCTCCCTCAAATATTGGGGAAAATACACCCGGTCTTCCATAGTAGTTTGTTGAAACCTGCTGTCAGTTCAAAAATGAGACCACAGCCAGCAGCACCTCCCAAACCGATTGTAGTACAGGGTGAAACCCAATATGAAGTAAAAAAAGATTCTAGATTCTAAATTGCATAGAGGCAGATTACAGTATCTCGTTCATAGGAAGGGGTACCCTTTGTCAGAGGCTACATGGGTTAAGAGCTGGGATGTTAAAACGGACACCGTAGTGAAGCAATTCCATGATAAATTCTCAGACAAACCAAAGGGTCCTCGGGATGGGGGGAGAAGAGGTGGTTAATATCTTCTTGACTGAATTAACCCCCTGCTTCTCATTCCAGGACGTGATTTTCGCACGAGAGGGGGAAGCCTATCAGCTTGGAAGCCATTTTTTCTTTGAGGCTTCTGGGCTGCCACATTCAGTGCCTGAGAATTTGGGAGGGGGGATTTCAAGGAGCGGTGGAAGATTAGCCACAACAACATTCCTTTCTCAGGGAGTCAAGGACATGTTACCCTCAACCTGGAGGGAAGTGACTGGGGTTAGTCTTCAGTTGGAACGAAGTGAGGATTGGACAATGTGATGGAAGATTGGGTGCAGGGGTTGGATTTTGGGTTTTCTTTGGGTTACAGAAAACCTGGAACATTCAGATTCGGGTTTTCCCCAGATGTGCCAATGACACCTCTAATAAAGTGGATCTTTGGGAAGATGATATTCTCGGAGTCCCTTTCCTTGGAGGTTGTTACTTGGAATGCTGACAATGCCAAAAATAGGATATTTTCATCCCGCTTTTACAAAAAAAAAAACCTGTCTAGAAACTCTATAAAATCATTCTCATTAGAAAGAGCATGTTTCAAACCCTCTAAAAGAGTAGGGTTGGTTTTTCATCACTGATGTATAAAGCCCTAAAAATAGGGACAAAGTTGAGGACATGCATATTGTGCCATTGTCATTTCATTTATGCTGGAGTTTGAAGTGTGTAATTCATTTCTTGCATGCTATATGAATGTGTTAGTCTACCAGTAGTGCTTCTACACTAATGACAGCGGTTAAATGTGCTGTAAGTACTTTAGTGACGCCACATGTTAGCATGTTGTGGCTATGGGATTCTCAACTGTACAGTTTTGGTTGTCATATTTCTGTCATAACATTAGAACCTTATATAACTTCTATGTTTCAGATTTTGCAGCAATACACTTTATATGATTGCAAATTTCGATAATATGCGAAATGGATGTCGACAAGTCAACTGGCAATCCTACTTTGCCTAAATGCTTTGTTGGAGAAAAATTGTCATCAACTTGCCACCATTTGTTTTATTCTAACGAAATTGGGCTGCATTATGTGGATAGTTTGTCCATCAAAGAAAAAATACTCATTACTCGGCGATCGGAGGTTAAGCTCACAGATAATGACCAAATCTGCTTGCCTCACAAAGTGATGTATCTGAAAAAGTACGACATGAAGCAAAAGTTGTGTTGCAACCCATTTGACAAACAAAATCATGTAGCTAAACATGGACTGTTGAAAGTCGATCTAGCCATGTCCAATGATTTAACAAAAGTGGCGAAAACAAATGTGAACTTGAGTCAAAAGATTTGTTCCAAGTGTAAAGCCAAATACGTTTCCATGGTCCAAAGCACGGCAGACTCTTCGTCGTCAGATAATTACGATATGGACATTTCAGACTACTGTTAACCGAAGTTTGATCGATTTAGGGACTTCTCCATTAAAAATTTGGAAGTTGAGCAGCAGGGATAAAACTGGCTATGTGAAACGAAAAATTGAACGCGTGCAGAAAGTGGTAGCAGAAAAAATAACGTTAGCTGCTGGAGTAGCAGCTGAAAATATTGGGCAAACTAGTGAGTCTGCTGCCAAGGAATGCCAGTCATGCCAGGATTATGCTGACCTAATCAAAGACATGAAAATTAAAATTAAAATATCCAATATATCAACGAAAAGAAATATTTTAAACATTGTCTACTGAAAAGGGTGTTGAAGGAAATAAATTTTAAAAAATTCTTCTAATGTTAACATATAAAAAAATCTGAACTATTTTATCATTACATTATTTGAACTTTATTAATTAGCTTGCTACTTACTTGTTGCCATGTTAGCTTCAACCGTTCAAACTGCTCCTTCCCATCTTCTGAGCAATCAGAGCAAGTAAACTTGAAAAAGTTATCACCTTTAAGATAGGTGATCTGCTCTCTTGTATGACCTGTAAATAAATAAAAATCGGTCCTTTTTCCCCACAAAAAAAAGTTTATGTCACATCATTATGAAGTATATTACAAAGTATTTTTTTCTTCCATTCAATCATGTCTGATTCTTGGAGATTGCCTAGACAAGAACCTGCAATCTTCTTGGCAAAGTTTTTCAGAAGTGGTTTGCCATTGTCTCGTCTGCAGGCTTGACAGAAAGTGACTAGCTCAAGGTCACTCAGCTGGCATATTGCAGGAACCGAATTCATGGTCTCCCAGTCTCTACCTGATGCCCTAACAACCTAAGCACTACCTCAAACTGGCTCTTATCTATTAGTTGATTCCAATTGTAATGTTCTCTATTTTAGCCCTGGGAAGGAGGCAAACTTTCTGAAAATCCTTGCCAAGAAAACTTTAGGGACTTACCCAGGCAGTCTCCAAGAGTCAGACATATTAAATGGAAGGGAAAAAATCTTTTTAATATACTTTGTGCCTAAGGTGGGACTAGAATTCAATGTCTCTTGGGTCTAGCCTGATATCTTAACCATTGTACCAAACTGGTTCTCACAAAGTAACTACCTGAGAGTAAAACATAACAAATAAGAGATAGAATGGCCTTTAAACAGAAATCTTGGCATCTGCTACTTTCTTATTAATAGAATACAGAAAACATATACTAGATGCTCTCTGTAATATTTACATGCTATATAAAACATTTCAATTAAAAGATTCCATATTGAAAACAGCTATTTGATGGTACATGCTCAAAACCAAATACTTTTGTTTTGGAGTTCTATATCAAAATCAGAACAAATAATACTTTCTTTCCATTTCAGAAAAAAAAAATGTAACTATTTCAAGTGTCCAAGCATGTGACTCAGCTGTTATTCCTTGGCTTGTACTTTTTTTCAAACTTTTGACAACTTAAGCTAGAATTAATTGATCATGTTCTTGCTGTTCCTGATCTAAACTGTTTGAGATCATGGTATGAAACATGAAGATAGAAACAGTTCACCATGTGGTCAGACAGAAGACAATTCTTAATAGTGCTTAACTATTTCTCAGTTACATGACAGTCAGCCTTTCTGTGAAATTATAGATTTTCTAAAACAATGTACTATGCAGAAATGTACACCAGTGTATGCAATTAAAATATGGATGAGTGAGAGGAATGTGTGCAATTTGTACTTTGTATTTCCAGCAGGGAGGTGGGTGTTGAGATAGCTGGGGTGTTGTAGCCTAAATAAAATTCTTTCCCTAGGAATCAAGGACGTTGCTGCAGGTGTTCGAAGGGTGGAGACTGAGGTCACCTAGCAACTGGACTACATGCTGATTGGAGACTCTGGGGGCAAGTGACAAAGTTTTATTTTTAATCGGGTGAAAAACCGGCAGGAGCTAGTTTTCCACCAAGACTGTGCCAATTTGATATGTTCCAATAAAATATTCTTTTGAGGAATTTGCCTGCTTGGAGTTGCTGCCTTTCTGGATCTTTTTGAACATCTAAACAACCTAGTCCTTGAATTTCTCAATGGCTTCTCATAGAAAAAACAAATGCAGGTATTTTCTCTGCTAATGCAACAAAGAAATGTTGATTAAAATAAGTTCAAATAGCTAATATATGTTTAGGGCTTTTTAAAATGAATTTGCTATGCAACAATTTATTTGTGTCTTAAGACGACTGAGATCTGTGTCATTTATTTTGAAGTCACCATAAAGGATTTCAATGTTGTTTACTTCAAGAAGTATTATATCTCCAACTTTTGCAGTTCCTACAAAGCTAATTGATTATTTCTAAGAGACACCAAGTGGGTAGAACAGAATACCGAAACTTAAGACACTATTCTACATGGACATATGTGCTTATGTGCAAAACAGAGTAAAAACTAAGTTTGAGAAACTCAAATTCACAATAGAAATAATTAAGTCGTCTTACTTGCTTGCAACCATTTCTGACATCTTTCACAGTAATAAGATATCTCCTCTGCCCAGGATGTTTCTCCTTCATCACTATTCATAGAGTCCCCGCTTTGATCATGGCTCAAATCCACCGATGCCTGATCTTCAGATTCTACTATAAGAAGAGTTTCTCCTTCTACTTCCCCCTCTTCCAGCCCTTCTGAAGGAGATGTTCTTGTAGCTTCATCATCATGACAAGTGATCATGTCACTCATGTATGCATTTTTATCCATTATTTTCACCATATAAAAATGTTTTCTTCTAATGTTGAAAAAGCATGATCAGGACGATGATTTGGTAAATACGACAATAAAATTATGAAACAGAAACTTATGACAACTCTTTCTTTTCATGCTTGGGGTTTTCTTGACATTAGCATTTTGCTATTCTCTGTTTCAAGTTGGACGGCCAAAGTAGTATGTTTATCTAAAAGATTAAAATGTTTCTTGTATTTCTGTCTCTCAAGATCTCTGTACACGCCTTCATGTAACCTCTGAAAAAAGATATATTATTATTAAAAGATTGGAAAAGATTCATACTTGCTATAAAATTAAGAATACATCAAAACTAATATATACTGCAACGTAGGTTTTCATCAGATACAAATAGATTATTAATATAATACATTAATTAGATTACAGATCCTTATGAAAAAAATATACAATAAGCAAAAATACAATAGCCCTTGACTTATTACCATAACTGAGACCAAACTTCCATCTCTAAGCAATGTGGTCATGTGAAGCTGTTGCTGGCCACACCAAGCCTTCTTCCTGAGGCTTGGCAGAGTATCAGCTGACTCACATACAGTAGGGTCAGCCACCTCATCACATTGGGAGGAAAATTGAGGTCACAGGTATGTAAGCGTCTCCATTCAGGGCCATCACAACTTTGAATGGTCACTGAACAAGTGGTTATATGTTGAGGACTACTTCTACTCATATACAGATAGTCCTCGATTTACAAGCACAATTGGCATCCGAAGTTCCATTACCGATTTTATGATCTTTTCTGGCCCCCGTTGTTAAGCGATTCACTGCAGTTAAGTGAATCTCATGGTCATTAAATGAATTCCTCTACTGACTTTGTTGGAAGCAACTGGGAAGGTCATAAATGATAATCACATGACTCTGAGGCCAGTTTCCAAGTGTTCAAAATTTTGATTACATGACCGTGGGGATGCTCCAAACAGATGTAAATACAAGGACTGGTCATAACTTACTTTTTTCAACTTTGAAAAGTTGCTCAAGAACTACAGTAGTCAACTTAAGACCAGTCATTTAGTGACTGTTCAAAGTTACAGTGGGCTCCCCCCAAAAAGCTACTTATATCTTAGTTCCAAAGTTATAACTTCTGCAGCACCCCTGCAGTCCTTGGCCCTTACGACCGACTACAAGGATCCTTCAGTGCCTCCCTGCCTATCTCCCCACCAGGTTGCACAGCTTGAGCCTGCATCCCACCCCTCCAGGCCCCACCACCCTCTTCACTTACCTTTTGAAGCTCTCTGGAGCTCATGTTAGGGAGACAAAGCAGGCCTCATTGTGTCTGGGCTGCATGGCGCGATTCCAGAAGCAGCCATCATTTTTAAAGCGCCCACTATTCAGGGCAGCTTACCTGAAAATGGCAGCCACTTCCAGGATTGCACTACATAGCCCAGAAACAATGAGGCCTGCTTTGTTTCCCTAACACAAATTCCAGATATGTTTGAAAGGTAAGTGTGCAATGGGTGACGTGGATAAGGAGAATGTGGGTCTATGCGTGGGAAACAGACCCAAGGGCAGGAAGCAGAGCACAGGATGCCTCGGGGTGGGGAAGGCCTTGGGAGGCTCAAGGAAGGATCTGCACTATATCTCCCAAGTTCACTTAATGACCGCACTGGGAAGTGCACAGAAGGGGAATTGTAAGGCACCATTTCAATTGTCGTTTGAGGACTATTTGTTAGGTGAAACATCACGTGACCACAGTTGTTAGCCCAAGTTGCAGTTGTTAGCCCAAGACTATGCTTTATTTATTTATTTTATTGATTGATTGATTGTATTTGTATGCCACCCAACTCCCAAGGGACTCTGGGCGGCTCACAACAGAAATACAGTATAAAACAATATAAA
>JANHJO010002213.1:383416-401240 GCA_032468235.1 Pseudoxyrhopus heterurus | reverse complement strand
GTGACTGAGGGACATCTAGAGTGTGTTGATATTTAATTGAATCCATTCTTCCTTTCACACACAATATTTCCTGTGTCATTGGCTCCCACACAACCATAAACCATAACAGACCATCCCCATATAATTAGTAATATGTTATTTCCTTCAAATGCTCTGCTCTTTTTCTTCAAATGGGTCTTCTGTTATCATATCCCAAACAGTTCAGTTTTGTTTTATTGATCCAAACATTTTGTTTTAAAACTTTTCAGGTTTATCAAGGTTTTCTTTTAAATGCTTTAGCCCAGAATTGAATGGGGTTGGGTGGCATCTAAGTCAAGTAAACAAATAAATGATTATTTTCATAATTACGGTTAGAGAAAAAAAAATTACCCCCTGGAAACTCTCCCATGCAGTTTATTGCTGTTTAAGAAATGTTGTATTGTGGATCTGTGTATAAATACAGACCCAGTGCCAGGTAAACTTTTCAAAAGGTCATTTGCACCTCAGGCTGTTTTTCAGCTCTGACCAGTTTGCGGACAATTCTAATAGAGATCTTTCTTGTCTTCCTGATCTTGCCTTAATTTCAACAGTTCCAACATTTCCTATCAGTGTTTCTGTTAGAAGTGCTAGCTGGAAGCACTTAAGAGGGTTTTTTTTTTTTGTAAGAGTGAATTATCTTCATTTTCAAATGTTCTGGTAGCTCTTGGGGATTATGTGGTTGTTGAAAGTGAGCAAAACAAAATCCATAATTTAAGGGTAGAAAGGTCAAGATATTTTTTCTCCTAAGGAAGCATCTTCACCTGGCTAATTATAAGCATAACAAATCAATCAGTATTTTGAGTCTTGTATGAGATCCAGTCAAAGCTCTCTATTGGAGAAGCAGATAGTGTGCGAGATTTGAAAGCATCAGAGAACAGTAAGATCAGCTGCTATCATCTTCCAGCATTATCAGAACTTTCCCAAGTTATGCACTTAAGCAACAGGGTCAAGAGTATGACTCATTGTCATCTAGTAAGTGTGATTTGGTTTGTTTGTTTTTTTAACTAGGCTGCACAATGTTTGACTCTGTAATATTGTATTGAGGGATAGTGAGTGGCTGAAAAGATAATTTTAGATGGATCACATTGCTTCTCTGTGCGTCTGAGAAATGCTAATGTTTGCAAATTTTATAATGAATGTGCAGAATTCACCAAAGAATTAAAATGCTTGAAATCAATTAGTATTCCTATCACCTCAAAATTATTTTTTACTCATGATGATGCTATCCTAAATAACAGTATGGTCGGTGTGTGTGTGTGTTTTCATGTGTGGGCATGCATGTGGATCTGCTTAAAATGCACAAGCAATCTGTGCAGTTGTGTGCTGTAAGGATTTGACCATTTTCTCCATGACATCAGACAGCATAACTGTTGTGGAGATAGTCCCTAATACACTTTGACAAATTACTGCACTCTTTCCCATTCTAGTACCCTCCACATGTGTTGGGTCCAGAACTGTCAGAATTCCCATTGAGCAGTATAACTGAATATTTTATAACTGAGAGCATCAGACTGGGAAAGACTTATCCTGAATGAGGCGCAATGGCATTCCAAGTATTAGAAGACATATCACTGCTTACTTGAATGCATTGGTTCCGGAAAGCATTTTTTGAACTTCTAACTTTTCATCTCTCTCTTCTGATTTCTAGTACACATCAAGCTCTTCTGGAGGAGAAAGCTCTTGTGAAGAAGGGAGGATGAGGAGACCAACCCAACTTAGACCTTTCCATTCACGGAATGTTGTTGATCCAGACTTCCCGATTCTTCATTTGTCAAGTGACCCAGATTATTCTTCCAGCAGTGAACAATCATGTGACACTGTCATTTATGTTGGCCCAAATGGAACAGCTCTTTCTGATAAGGAGTTGACTGATAATGAAGGCCCCCCTGATTTTGTCCCTATAGTTCCTGCTCTTCAGAAAACTAAAAATGAAGGCAAGTTGGAAGAAATGAACGAGACAGCCCCTGAAAGAGATTGCTTGAAGTGCAATACATTTGCAGAACTCCAAGAGAGGTTAGACTGCATTGATGGCAGTGAAGAGACAGACAGATTTCTTTTCGAAGAACTACCAGTTCAGTTTAACTCAGACCCTGTGACTAAATGTCCTTTATCAGGCCAAGAGGCAGAGCACCGTAGTGTATCAGAGCCAAGCAGGGAAGATGACTTGGTGGTCTGCCAGGAACCTGATAACGATGCCAAGGAAAATTTAAATGCTGCAGCTAGCAAAATCCAGGGAGGTCACTCCCCTGTTCACAGTAGGATGCTTAATGAGATTTCCACTCCTCAGACCCATTGGAATGTTACAGGCAGTCCTAGTAGTCAGTTTAACAGTTGTCAACAACCTCACTGCACAGACCTGCAAAGCAGTCGAGAAAGCCTTAATAGCTGTGGCTTCATAGAAAGCAAACCACGGCCAATGGGATCACCGCGGCTCGGCATTGCAAGCCTTTCAAAGGCCTCTGATTACAAACCACCAGCTTCTCCTTCTCAGAGGTGCAAAGTTTATACTCAGAAAGGAGTATTGCCCAACCCGGCACCTCCACCATCATCGTTAAGCAAAGATTCGGGTATGGTATCCAGTGAATCTCTGATGCAGTCCGAGATCCGCACTCCTCCCATTGGAATGAGTCCTCAACTCTTGAAAAAGTCACTTTCTTCTGGCAACATTGATTACAGGGAGATGATGGACAATGTAGAGCAGCAACAAGAATCTCTTTCTCCAGAGTCAAAGCAGGAGATTTTGAGCACAACTATGGTCACAGTGCAGCAGCCATTAGAACTTAATGGAGAGGATGAGCTGGTATTTACCCTAGTTGAAGAGCTGACCATTAGTGGAGTTTTGGAAAATGGGCGGCCAACAAGTATCATCAGTTTTAACAGTGATTGTTCTGTACAAGCATTGGCTTCCGGGTCTAGACCAGTTAGCATTATCAGCAGTATTAGTGAAGATCTTGAGTGCTATTCCAGCACAGCTCCCATTTCTGAAGTAAGCATTACTCAGTTCCTGCCTCTTCCAAAAATGGGGCCAGTGGACAAAGCTGAAGAAGCTGAAAGTAGGCGTTCCTCTATTAGCTCATGGCTGAGTGAAATGAGTACTGGGAGTGATGGTGAACAGTCATGCCACAGTTTCATAGCACAGGCATGCTATGGTCATGGAGAAGCAATGGCAGAAGCTCCTCCTTCTGAACTTGCAAAAGCAATTCAGAATAATGGTGCAGTTTGCATCAATGATAAGCAAAATCGTTGTGCTGAGGATATGTTTGTGTTGCCAGAAGGGGTTGACAGAAATATTAATACATTATCTCCCATCAGAAGCTGTAAAATATCAGCCATGGAAAAGACTACCGTCACAATATCAAACACTACAAGTGTAAGCAGTTGTGAAGAATTCATTCCAATGAAGACTAATATTACAGTATTCCCATGTATTGCTGTTAATTCTTTTAAAGCCCAAGAAAGTAGTGAGGCCATATCAACAGTATCATTATCAGCCAGAACTCCATATCCTCATGAGGGAAAAGAATCCAATGCAAGAAAAGACCTAAAATTCGATGATCCTTGGCTAAAGAGGGAAGATAGTGTAAAAAATGAACATGGTCTCAAGGCTGAAACAGTACCTGGGCAAAATAAGAAACAAAATTCTGCCGACAGGTTCAGTAGTAGCAGCGGAGAGATTTCAAGTTCACCAGGAACTGAAAACCCAAGGAGGGTTGTAGATGAATGTGAAGTGGGTTCTGCAACCCACAGCCCCCTTCATTCTACTGAGAGTTTGAAAAACGGCAGCCTTAGCAGAGGATTCCAGAAGACCAACAAGTTGGAGGAAATGGATGTGGCTTCCTATCATTACATAGAGGAGAGTGGTGGCATGAGCTCTTCTGTGTCATCCCAGACATCAAAAGCGAGCTTGGAAAGAAAGGTAGCTTCTCCTAAGCATGGTGTTCTTACCCGCCCCAAAGGAACACCACCATTACCTCCTGTGAGGAAATCTAGCCTTGACCAGAAGAATAGAGCTAGTCCACAACACAGTGCTTGTAGCAGTAGTACCAGCAGTCCTTCCAACCAACCATCCTCTTTTTTGGCTAGCTTTCCTGATGAACTGAGTGGGAAACAAAAGGGTTCCAGTATGGAGGGTGGAAGCAATAGCAGTAGTAAATTATTTAGTGCAAAACTGGAACAGTTGGCTAGCAGAACCAATTCTCTTGGAAGGTCTAATGGGAGTCATTACGAATGCCTGTCCTTGGAAAGGGCAGAAAGCCTATCCTCTGTCAGCTCCAAGATGAACACTGGGAAAGACACCACCATGCCCCGAGCCAGCAGAAGCCTCAACCGCAATGCAATGTCCTCCCCAACAAACACGGGCTTTTCCCAGTCTGCAGGAGCTTCACCAAAAGCCAGTCAATCAAAGATCTCTGCTGTGAGCAAGCTCCTTTTGGCAAGTCCAAAGGCTCGAAGCTTGGCTGCCTCCACCACCAAAACCCTTAGTTTTTCAACCAAGTCCCTTCCTCAGTCTATGGGACAGAGTTCAAGTTTGCCTCCAAATGGAAAGAATATGTCCTGGTCAACTCAGTCTCTTAGCAGGAACCGAGGCTCTGGTCTTTCTTCTAAATTGCCCCTCAGAGCTGTTAATGGGAGGATTTCAGAACTGCTGCAAGGAAACGCTGGCACCCGAGGAATGCAACTGTGCAGGAACTCTGACACAGATGAACGCAGCAGCACTCATGGAGACAAGAAGCCACCTGTTCACCTGCTTCCTTCACCATACAGCAAGATCACACCTCCTAGGAAGCCTCATCGCTGCAGCAGTGGTCACGGAAGTGATAACAGCAGTGTCCTGAGTGGGGAGCTTCCTCCAGCCATGGGGAAAACAGCTCTGTTCTACCACAGTGGAGGAAGCAGTGGATATGAAAGCATGATCAGAGACAGTGAAGCCACAGGAAGTACTTCCTCTGCACAAGACTCTATGAGTGAGAATAGCAGCTCCATCAGCGGCAGGTGCCGAAGTCTTAAAACCCCCAAAAAACGTTCAAATACAGGTATGTCCCCAGTGGGTGTCTTGAGAAAAGTTCTCCAAATGGCAAGTTGAGCTTCCAAGTAAGTTAGACTTGCACAACATGGCAAGGTAAACATTCAACAATGGGGAAAAATAGTAATTAATTATGCTTAATGGTGGCAGTGCAGAAAGTCAGAATATGAGTATATAGATCCTGTATATATGCTGCATCCTGACACTTTGGAATTGAGGCTGCCAAGAAATGCAGCGTCTTTTCCTGAAATAAATTCATTAATTAATCAAGGGATTTTATATGGCCGCCTGCCTCACAGAAGTGACTCTGGGTAGCATACAAAGATTTTAAAAACCCAACAATTAAAAACAATAACCCATAATGCCCTGAGGTAAATGATACATTCCAGTCCTAAAATCCCATCCATAACAGTTTTGCCTAACTGGCCTTAATGCTTAGGAAACAGGCAGGTCTTCAGAGCTTACAAAATGCTAATAGGCCACCCAGATTTTGAACCACCCAGATCAGGACCACCCAGATCTTTGGGTGGATGCATTTCAACAAGGCAAGGGTCTCTTCTAAGGGGGGAAATGGAATTTCCTACTTGGAAGATTCAATGTGATAAATTGAGGAAGACCAAAACATCATCTGCTAAAACAACTGTTGCCAACCCTGTGCCTTTCAGGTATGCTGAGACAACAGTTCTGATCATTTCTAATCATAGGGCTGACTAGGAATTATGGGGCTGTTATTGTAACATATCTCAAGTTCAAGAATCTTTCAAAGTATGCTTGACTTTCAGTAAATGAAATTCAAATGAAATGTCTTTCATAGTGACCAAAGGAAATAGGGTGTTTTATTTGAATGATAACAAAATGAAAGATCTGTATACTTTTATGTTTAATGGCGACTTTTATATGTGACTAAACTGTCAAGCTCTCAAGAAATAATCACTTGGATTTCTGCAAAGATTTTTATTGCTAGTAGAGAAATGCAACTGTATGTTAAAAGCCTATCAAAGTGGTGCTTCCATGCGACATATTCCTAGTAAAGGGCAGTTTCTTCTGCTTCTTCTTCCCTGGAATCAAGAATCTCCTACAATGGCCCTTGATTTTTCCTTTAACTGTCTTGATGCCTCCTCTGATTTCCAAAAGACATTCCATCACATAAACCCCGTATATCCCTTTTGTTCATTGTACAATTTCTAAGAGCAGCCTAAGACTCAGTTTTCCCCTCACCATCTGCCCATATATTATGATGATGATGATTCAGACTGGTCTTTCATTCTTAATAAAAGAAGGGCAAAGAAGAAGTAAATGTTTCCTAGGATGGCTGTCGAGTGAAGAAATGTACCCAATTCTTTCGTCTCTAAATAACTTTAATTTTCTTCTTGGAAAGGTATTTCAGAAGTGGTTTGCCATTATCTTCTTTCTAGGGTTGACAGAAAGGTCACCCAACTGCCTTTGTGACCAAAGGCAGAACTAGAACTCATGGTTCCCTGGTTTTTAGCCTAATGCCTTAATCATTACACCAAATTGACTCATAAAACATTGAATTATTCCCAGAGAAATCAGATCACATCCAGCAATGATTGGTCAATTTCTACCAAACCACTTGAATTCTGCTTGAATGAATTGATGAAACTAGGTAAACGATGATCTCCCTAAACCTATTTCTAAGGGCAATACATCAATCAACAATGAGACTGATTTAAAAGTAAACTGCATATAGAGAGAGTCTACTCCAAATCAGGCCCTGGGGAGGAAGAAATTAATTATTCCATTGTGGTTCAAATTCAAATCAAATGGAGGGAATTTGGCGTGTAAAAATATAATTCTGTATTTTACATTTGGCATATAAAATACAATTCTGCACATTGTTGACCAAGCACATGGGCAAAAGTGTGGGCTTTTTTAAATGAAGAATTAACGTCGTGCAATATATTGAAAAAGCCCATTTCTACTATTACCAGTAGCTTCCTGCAGGCAAATAGTCCTAAACACAAAACAAGACCCCCCTGTAGATTAATTCATAGATGCTTCAGTCAGAGAAGAAATTTCGTGTTTGCTCCTATATTCTGCCAACAGGATGTTGCAAGCAGCTAAAGGTTTTAGCTTCTCCGCAATCCCTAGAAATTCACATCAAAACAAAACTTTATTTCATTCATAGTTCAGCATATTGGTTGAAATCCAGAAATTCTTAAACACGTACAATATTGACTGTTCAGTTAATTCCCTTTCAAAGAAAGCAGTGTCATTCAGAATGTGGAAGGGGAGTGAGAAATAGGTCCTTTTCCCCTTCAGCAGGAGGAAAGACCTTTCCTGTATTGACTCTCAGCTGTACCACCTTCCTCCAGAAAATAGTTTTCCAGCCACCTTTGATGAGAGACAAAAAATGCATATCCCCTATTGGCACCATTTGTAATTGCTTCCTAGTAGGAAAAAGTGAGGTGAGGTGTGTCAGCCTGAGTAGTCTCTCATGCTGCAGTTGCATTATCATCTGCAAGAAACTGCCGTTCAACAAGGAGAGTTTACTACATTAGCAAATGAAGATGCATATTATAATGTAGAGTAATTGTGCCCTTGTTGAGGGAGTTCATGGGGGAGGGTAAAATTAATACCACCAGTAGAGTAGCTTACTAGTTTCCCATGATACTAGAAGATTGCTATCTAGAATGTAAATGAATATGTTCCTGAACAAAAAGTAGGCTGGACAGAAAATACAGTTCCGTATTTCTACCAATAATTCCATTGATAAAAGAAAAAAGGCTAGTCATCCCATGTTGATGTCACAATCCTCTGCTCTCCTTGTTCTCAGATTTTCAACCAAAACCAAGGCATTCGGTGTCAACCTATAGTGACATTGGATGTATTTCTCTTGCTTGACATAGACCAATTACAAGTTTGTGCTTACGGAGTAAGATCCTCTGTCAGCAATGTTTAGAAGGGCATAATAAGCATTTGTCAAGGATGGTTTAAGTCTAGCAAATCTTGGCATAACGCAGGAATTTGGATGGCTTGACCCTTGAGGTCCCTTGCAGCAGACTCTCTGGGAATTGCTTGGCCTGTTACCCTGATAGAGTTTGCATCTATTGATCTTCAGCATAATGTGTAAAGTTCATCTCGATTGAATTGTGCAAAGAAAGCGATTTGCAATGGGCAAGCAAGATTAAACCTGAATCTTGAGTTAGAAGGTAGCTGTTTGGACCAGTCTTTTGAATTCTCTGTACTGGTTTCCAATTTACAGATAACAAGTTGTATTTAATTGTTAATGCATTAAATACTTTTTAAAAAAAATCAGGACAAAGGCTCCTTCTCCCCCCTCCCTTAAACTGGCTTTTGAGTTGATATGATCTATTGCTTCCCAGCATATTTTCTTTGTATTTTTCCCCTACAGTAAATAGCGTAGATGGTGAAAGCACATTCTTTTTTATGTCAACAGATTTATGAGATAATAAAAACAAAAAATGACTGCAGAACTGACCAAGATTAAGCTTAGCTGCAAGGGGGGGGGCTCTGTTTACACTGAATTTGGATGAAAAGTGTAGTACAGTACTTCAGTTTTTCCCATTTTCAAGAGTGATCTCCTTCCCTTGATTTGCATAAAATTATAAAAAGGTTTTTTTTAAAAAAAAAATCAGGAAGCACGGCATTTCCATTTGGATACTATTTTAACCTGTGCTATCAAGAGTACTGGAACCTACCTGATTTCCTGTCATGAATACTCATTGCCATAATGAATATGATGTGGTAAATATGTTCATTTCAGGTCAGGTGACCTTGTCTGGTTTATTTATGAATATTATTAACAGAAATGCTAGCTGTCAGGCATGATCAATATGAATCGACATCAGTTCCCACTAAAAAGGCCACAAAGACTTTTAAGCAAATCACTATCATTGTTAAATTTCCCCATTACTTTTTGAAGCTCCATCAGTTTTTGAAAACAATTACTCTTGCCTCACTGCCTCCTCAAAATTTTCTATTTTTGTAAGTGCATAACACCTGAGATCCCTTGAGGTGGAAAAGTGATCTCTAGGGCCTAAAGGATGATTACCTACAGTACTTGGGAGATCTTTGTAATATTGAGAGGAGCTATGTACTCACTCTGACTTTGGAAAATCAAAATATCTAAGTGAACTGTGAGCATTCTTGGGGGGAAAAGATGATAATGGAAGACAGAAGTGACTTCACACTGCTCCTTTATAATACTGGAGGAAATGTGGTCAAACTATAGTATTATTGTAGCAGTGCAAAACTGAAAGGTCATATAATGCTTTTAGTTACTTTTTTTTTTAGAAATTGTGGGAAGTGAAATGAAGTGATTGTATTAAACCATTTACAGGCTTCTCTGTTTCTACACAAAATGTGTCTGCTGATCAAAGAGTTATAAGTGGTGGTGGTGGGGTGAGGGAGGAATCTGTTTCCTGACCCTAGAGAAGAAAGCAAAGCAGCCACTTTACCAAAGAAAGGAATATGGTGGTAAGGAGCAGTGGATAGCTGCAAAGTAACCAGCACAGCACAGGGAGGAAATCAGTCTTTTGATGTTATATTACTACATTACAACACATATATTTCCCAAAGTACTCTTGGATCTAAACTGATATAAACATAAGCCTTTTTACGAAAAGTGCACTTGCTTATTATGCATATCCTGTTTTCAGTTATGTCATTATTAGACATAAACTTCGGGAGAAAAAAGTGGTAAAATCATAATTGAAGCAGACCTGCAATTAAGTTTTTTCACATGCATCAAGGCATCACTCAAGCTCCTAAACGATCTTCACAAATGCTTTGGGTTTTTCCAACATGTTATTTATTGGGTTCCAATTCCTATCCCTCAAGATATTTCCAACCCTTTGCAAGCTCCTGAGCATGCAGTAAATATAATTTGAAACAGCTTTCAAAAACTATGCAGAAATTTCATTATCTCCTCCCTCTCATAGGTACTCTCTTCTTTTTATAAATCATATCCATTTTACAGGCAGATCAAATAACTTGGTTTGTCTGACTAATAAATTATTATTGATGATAAAACTAATTTAGTGCAAGACAGTTCAGAAAAGAGGTGTGCTTGGTATTTTAAGACATGGATCTTTATGTCCAGTCCAGAGAACAGCTTATTACAGAAAGAGAAAGCACCATGGAGTATTTCAGACCTGGCTGCTTGTTGGTTGGTTGTTTCATTGGAGTGATTAGCCAGTGAAATTGAGAAACTAACTCAAAATTGGTCAGAGCTAGGTTAGCTCAACATCATTGCTGCAGAAGCTTACAAAAGTTTATATGGATATCTGGTTTCAGAGAGAATCCAATTCTTGAGTTTTGCAGGTTGGAGTAGTATGGTTAAACATGACCTCTTTTGTTGTTATTTTTAACAAATCTTAACAAAAACTGTGTTCATAGAGAAACTGATTCAAGCTTAAATGGGTTCTGAAATGTAGGAGAGGTTGCAGGAATGCAATTAATTTTACTATGTGCCCTTCTGGTTTCCAGCCACATTTTCTCATCGCGCAAAGCTTTTAACATTCCTGCCTATACTGCATGTTGTGACTACTAAACACACTTAGTCCATACAGCATACTGGGCAGGGGAGAATGGGAATGATCTGTTCAACTAAGCACATTTAGCCATTTAAACTTACCTCAAAAATCTAAGCAGGGTTGTACACTGTTAGTCTTTGGATGGGAAAATCCAAGGCTGACTAGACTGGGAAGTTGCCAAGTATGGTTTGAGGGAAGATGGCATTCTCTCATCTCCCAAAGCTCTAAACCCACCAGTGTACAGGCTGTGTACAGTCTCCTCATAAGGAGCAACTGACTGGAGCAGTTGTGGGCAGTCTCAAGTTCTTTCCTTATCCAGAGAGGAATTACGAAGAATTGATTTACTCGCCAGCTCCGCTTGTAATGGCTTAAAAATTTCATCAATTGCTGTCTGAAAATCAGGTTTATTAGTTAGTTATTTAAGAGGAGATACTTTATTTTTTTAAAAAGGAAAAAAAACAAGACTATGAGTTTTCCCCTTTATTCTTTTTTTAATGGCTTATTTCACAGGTTTGTGATTTTGGATGACAGAAAAGCAATAATATAATACGTTCAAAAACTCAAGTATCCATAGTATAGCAAGTATTTTCTCTTCTGAGATTTTCAGAATTGAATCTGTAAAATTTCTAATCTAGAATTAATAAGTTGCAATCCAAAAGATCTATAGGGTAGTGAGTGAATATGTTATGCAGAGTATTAGGTTCCCAAGACCTTGACAGATGATGCAAAAATACAAATGTTTAACCAATCAAGTGTAATTTCTTCTCAGCTCCAAAAAAGAAAAAAGAATCTCTCCTGTTTAAGATGAATCAGAAAGCAAAAGAACGATAATTGGCTTTGCACTGGACAACATGTGGTATTTGGTTTTTAAACCAAGATCCTCTTGAACCAAACAGCATCTAGCATAATAATTGCTTTTTAGTTTCTTCATCACAACTGATGACGATGGCTGTTGAGGTGGTAATTCATAATACAGGGGGATAGGTTTACATTTCTAGTGAAGTTGATAGTATAGAAGGCCATGATACATCTGTGTGCTTAGGAGCCTTTTTAAACTTGAAAGCTGAACAGAATCTAGAGATGGTAAAATGAGCTTCAAACACGTCTGTGCTTGGAGGGTAAGATGTTGTTTTCCCCCTCTCCCTCCCCCCTCCCCCCCACACAGAGAAAGAGCTTTGAAAAGATGAACCCTTTTTACAAACTTAACTACCATGTCTTTAACCTCATAAATACAGTCATGTTTTAACAGAGGAAGTAACAATGGAGTAATGTGCTGGAAAGTTGCATGGGACATAACGTGGTTGAGTTGGTCAGTGCTTGACCACTTACAAACGAAATCTGATGACTTGGCTTGCTTGAATTTACTTAAAGGAATAGAATTGTGACTGGTGTGTCAGAATTGCTTCATCTTTTGGAAGACAAGAAAAAAAAGAATAGTATTAATTAATTGAAAGGAAAACCATGTAGTATGCTTGGGCTAATCATCAGCTCCAACTAATTTCTGGATATATAAACACCAGGCAGCTGGCAGAGCAATCACGAGTTGAAATCCAGCTTCACTGAAGTGAAATGTTTGGGGAAAAGAATCACCACTGGGGGGTTGGAGTACTGGGCACTGCCTGCTGTTACCACCGCCTTCTCTGGGACTTCTCCCAAATTACTTGTCAATCTGCCATGTTCAGCAAGGAGGAGCTGCCTCCTGACAGTAGAACTCATTTTACAGGCCTTAAAATTAATGAAGGTAGGCAGAGCAGTTCCATGAGAGATGCGCCTGGCTGAATGGACTAACTGGCACAAATAAAAAATTACCCTTGGCAAATCGATTGAAATGAAAATGTTGATTACTGCTTTGATGATTCTTTGGGTTTTACTCAGAATTCAACCCAGTGAAAGGACCGATGTTATTACTCAGACTCAAACCATATGTTTATGCTATGCTAAGTACTTCCATAATAAAGGAATGATATGTATCAATATATATTTGATTCTTCAAAAAAAATAGCCATTCTTATTCAAATTCATGTTTATTTTCTATTATTTCTTTATTATTGCATCCATTAGATATTGCTACACTGGCTGAACCATAGACTCTAGTTGTCAGCCATATATATCATTTCAGGTTCAAGACAGTGGTCATCCTTTTCATACTGGTACTTCAATAACTCATGAAGTCACAGGAGAAAAACTGGAATAAAGTTCTAACACTGTTTGAAGGCAGCAGCTCTGTCCTACCAGAGTTGATGTTATGCCATATTTCCTGCATGCAGATGGCATGAAACGTAGAGTGTTTCTGACAACAGTATCACATCTGGTTGCCCCCATTTTCTTCTGGGATATATTTAAAGAGTTTTTTGGTGGTAGGGGGGGTTGTCTTTCCAACAAGCTTGGGATTCCCTAGTGTTCTCCTATTCAAGTATTGACTGTTGCCCCCTGCTTAAGCTTTCCAAGATAAGCCATACACTTATCCAGAGGATAAATGTATCATATATCTCCTGGACACATAGGAATTTAAAATCCCTATTCAAAGTAAAAATTTATTGACATTTTGAAACAAATATTCAACAATTCAGTATTACAACTTTAAGCATTTCAAAGCTGCTACACTCTGTAGAATTACATATAGGGTGGGTAAAAAATACAAGAGTTAGGAGTAACTTGAACTTTCTGCTTTTCATTACATGTCATTTTGTTCTAAGAGAAAAATATGTATTCTGAATTCTTTAATTTTTTAATATGAAAATACACACATGCTGTATTAGATTTGCTATTCAGTATTTCTGAATGGTGTGGAAAGACTCAAATTGTAAAACTTTTGCACCAGTGTGATTTAACTCAGTTCCTCTTCTCTTTTTACTACATGATATTTAATCCACATAACAGGCCTCTAGCTATGGTCCTACAGCTGCATTGCAACGATCACATTATTTATTGTTACATTTCTTTCCTGGCTAGACTTTGACCAAAAGAGATCACCTAAAGGAATTACTTGATCGTCTCAGAAACAGGTGGTAGAAATTACAGTCAATCAAGTTAGGCCACTAAATGAAATTTCCTCATGGGCAATTTGGCCATTGGAGCTATATAACTTTGGAAGCTGAAAACAAACAGACCTCTTTTTATATTGTTAGAGTCGCAGTAGGAGAACTGTCTGGTACGGCTCATATTATCTTATGAATAGACACACTGATGGATGAGAACCTTCTCAAATCTCCTAGCGTTCCATAGATCAATACATTACAGCCTTTGCAAACCTTACCATCTCACTTTATATATTCTTCAGAATCGTTTGGTGTAGTAAAGATAGTGTAGTTTTATCCCAATTGAGCCTCTTTATATGTATGTGCTCAACTGGACACTTCTTGAATTATGCAGAAAATCTATTTTTGTATTATTGTGAATTTCTGTGGACTCTGATTCTGAATTACTGTGGAGTACTAATATTAATGATCCATCTTAAGCAAAATAGATAAACTGTGAGAGTTTTGTCTACTTAGAAGTATACCCTACTGAGTTTAAAAGGGTTTAGTTCCTTTTAATCCTTTCTAAGCAGAGGAACTCTAAAGCAGCAGATTTTCCTTAAGTCTCACTGTATTCATAGTGTCTAACTAATCAGCTTGTTAACCACTGCTTACTTAAAAAGGATTGAGTTTCAGATCACTATCTCTGTAAGAAGTAGGGAATTGTTACTTATTGCTTTCAGCTACATTAATAAATATTTGCAAACGTGGTTCAAAAGGTGGAACCCAAATATATGTACAGAGGATTCTGCTCAGCAGAGTTCACCAAGGTAAATAACTGGCTTTGAAGAAAATAGAACAGAGTTAGTTTTATTACAGCTGTTAAAAATCTGAAATGGATGAATGATGAAGCAGAATAAACAGCCTGCATCTCCTTCCTCTATTTAACTACCTTTCTATCTATTGTTCTCTTCTGGAGAAAACATTTATTTTGTTTCAGTTTGAGCAGTTCTTCAATTTGTAGGAGAAAATGCACGTAACTCTTCTCCACAAAAAGCAAAAGATCTTGACCAAGAACAAGGTGTTTTCTTCCAGAGTCTCTCTTCTTATCTTTTATCTGCCATTTCCCAAGTATTCTTCCAAATTGTCCATAGCGTAATATGAGTACATAGCATTGCATGCATGTATAGTATGAGCCTCAATACATACATGCAGGGATAATGAACGGATTTAGTCAATTGATTTCAAAAAAATTTTTTCAAACTTCTATGATAAATTGCCAGTACTTGGTAGAAATTCATGCTTAAATTAAGTGAGCATATTTCTGAAACTCAACTATATTATTTGGAATTAAAAATAATCTGTGTGCTTACAGTGTTCTCTTTTTCACTGGTACAAGAGTAACTTTTAACAACCAATGGATATAATTTAAAGACTGGTTCAGAGTCCCCTGGCCAAATTATCTTAATCTCTCTTCAGACTGTGACTGCAATAGCCTTCGGCTAAAGATAAAAGGCATCTATAATTTTTTTTCTCCCTTTCACTTTGTTAAGCTGGAGAAGCAAATACAGCTCCCATGCCACTTGCCCTAAGACAAGGAGACTAACTGCTCTCCTTCCTTTTCTTTTCTCTGTTGCCTACAGTATTGGAGATTAGACTTTTCTCAATTCATGCTGTACCTGAAACTTTTTGTGTCATAATGCCCTTGTCAAAACAGCAGTGTACTTTTGAAACAAACTTTTTTTCCCTTTGATGAGCTGCTTATATGATCTACAAACTGGAGGGCTAAATTATAATCATAACTTCACTGGTTTTCAAAAACTATTCAAGGAAGCATTATACCTGCCCTTGAATTTTATTTTGTCATGCTCCAACCAAACTCAAACTCATTTGTGTTCTTTATCTGAGAAAGCCTGATTTCTCTGTGAAGTATGATAGGCTTCCAAAAGTAGAAAAAAATCAGTTTCAAATATGGGGAATCATTACTCCATGCACGGTAATCTTTGAACATATTCAGATTCCAGTTGTATTAGAGGCACTAACTCATCCATCATCATGAGTGGATCAAACCTTCATAAATTGATAATTGTTAGATTTTTATTAGTTTATTTTTATTGTTTATTTTTATTTTTGCTCGAGTTTTGAATTGGTCAAATGCAGGGCGTTACTAATTTTCCCCATTTTTAAATTTTTTTCCATTTATTGGCCTTATTGACAAGAATAAATGCTAACATTGGAGTATGTATTATTTTATTGAGATTGTTACTTTCAACGTTCCCATTTTTAAAGTTATATTTGGCATCAAAAGGTTTAGTGAGGACTATTCAAATAAATCATTTAAATCTCTTACATGGGAGAAGATTTACACTATACATGCTTATATTCTGTGTATTTGGAATTCTTCTGTGTACAATGTGAAATAGTTCCTGTAAGAATTCTAGTAACCGTAATTAACATTTGAAGGACACCAGGTTGAGGAATGATTGTAGACTGCCATGTTAAGCACAATAGCACAGATATTGTTAGTTTCCCATACGGTTGAATTATAATAGATTTTTGAACAGTGATTTCACATGTATTGGAAACCTATAGATCTTTTAAAGAAATAATTGATGCTCTGTACTTATTGATGCAGATAAACGTGCTGCTCAAAATGCAACATTGCTTCAACATAGTATCCAGATTCTCTAACTAAAAAGTAGGCTTTTTGACTCAAGCTTTTTTTCCTAGCAGCTTCATGGATACATGCATGTAGGGTTTTTTGAGAGAAAGAAAAAAGTGGTTTTCACTGCTTTTTCTGGGATATTTTCATGTTGCAACTTTAATCTTTATTCTTGGTACTTCTTGATAATTCTGCCATCAAAGTCACCAGGTCTGGCCCTGCTACTTTTTTTCAAGATCAAACAAGGCTGACTAGAAGTTAATTTTTTTATTAACTTGATTCTGAAATATTCTTTTTTAATGTGTAGCTGTTAAATTATATATGAATGGTTGAAAACTAGGAGGAATAGAATGAAAAAATACATAGCATATTTTTACAGTTGCAAAAAATTTCATACTGCAATGTTGGAAAGAAACTCGGTCTCTACCAATTATACAATAGTCAGAAGAAGTCACTTTTCTAAATCTGAGTAGCAAGTATTTTACTAAGAGATCATATGGAGGACTACTTAGAAAATTGGGCTATGTATCTTTCCATTGCCCGGATATTTAAGTTCACTTAAATAATGATTTTATTTTATACCATTATGTGAATATATATGTAAGATGAGCTTGGTTTAATAAATAAAAGCTATGTGATTTTGTAACTTTTGATTTTTTTTTCTCTTGCATAGAATAAACAGGAGATAAAAAGCTATCCATTTCCTGGTTCTCAGGATATTTCAAAGAAATTTAGAGATTGAGTGAAATGGAATCTAATTTCATCTGTAGTGTTATGAAATGAACAATCATCTTGCAAACAAAAGTTATCTGCAATGCTTCCTTCCTCTCAATTAGCCTTTAAATGAAGGCTCCATATGAGCTTTTGCACTCCTTTGTTGTCATACTACCAGCACTTTGTAAGAGAGAAATGTCATGTTACAATGATTATATACAAGTGCTTGTAGATTTGTCATGTTATATTGAATTATTGGTAGGAATGGATATAATACAACAGTATTAGGAGGTTTGTCCATTGATAACAACACTTTACAACTTCACATTGTTCAGGTTCTCAGAGACGGAGACTCATTCCAGCTTTGTCACTTGACACTACATCTCCTATAAGGAAGCCTACCAGCCCAGCCATCCGCTGGGTAGATGGACCGCTGCGAAGTGCCCAGAGAGGGATGGGAGAGCCCTTTGAAATCAAAGTCTATGAAATTGATGATGTGGAACGGCTCCAGCGACGGCGCATGGGGGATAACAATGTGAGTCCATCCTAATATTTTTTTAACAAGCACAGATATTGGTTTTATATTACTGTATATTTATTTGTAGATGCTTTCAGCAAAAATTGAAAATCACTGTTTAAAATACATCCAGTGAAGTAGGCATAATCAGGGGTGGGTTCTTACCGGTTTGGACCGGTTCACCCGAACCGGTTGTTGAGGTCGGGTGGAGCCAGCGAACCGGTTCGGTCGGTTTTTGAAAAAAAAAAAAAGGTTTTTCCCCGCCCAACCACCCAGGGCCTCTAGCTGGCTTTATTCACTGTGTTTTCAGCACAGCTGATGATCAGGGAAGTGCGCCTCACCTGTTTTTCCCCCTAGAGGCTGTTGCAGGAAGTTTGTGTTTTAAAGAAACAAACTTCCTGCAGCAGCTCCTAT
>JANHJO010002213.1:369046-383316 GCA_032468235.1 Pseudoxyrhopus heterurus | reverse complement strand
AGGCAGCAACGGGCAGATCGGAGGCTCTCCAGCCAATAGAGGCAAGCCATGCAAATCGGACAAAGTACACTGGGAATTGTAGGCTCCAGGATTCTCTGCTTCCACAATGTCGCAGCAAGGCATAAATACCCGGGCAGAGCCAGGTTATCAGCTAGTACCACATAAAGATAAATGAAGGAACTGCCGCTGCAACAGGGAGCTGAGCAGCCTTCAGCGGACACTGACAATCAACCACCCAGAACGACAGCTGGAATTGGCAGCTTCCCAGGCAATTGACACATCCTTACATTTCCGGTGATCACTAAACAGCCCAGCTGGTCGATGATGAGCACGTCCAGAGGAGACGGTGGCTGGCAGAACTTCTGCTGCAAAATCTGGAGGATGGGTTCCATCACTTTGGGGGTGTCTCTCAGAGCCACTGCTATGTGGCCCAGTGCACGGATTGTGTGGTCTGGAATGAGGTGGGCTTCCCTTAAAAGAAAACAACGAGACACTATTTAAAAAAAAAAACTGCATGCATATGAATGTGAAAAAATTATCAATAAAGGAGATTATTTGTAATTCAAGGTTGAGAGGTCCTTGATGGTCTCTGAGCTTGGTTGTTTTCTTGCAGACATTTCATGACCCCATTAGGTAACATCATTAGTGCTAGAAGGAAGTGGGGTTTGCGGAGAGGAGGAGGAGGAGGAGAATTATGGGGTCCTCAGTGCTCTCTGAGTTTCATCACTTGCTTGCAGATGTTTTATTACCCAACTAGGTAACATCATCAGTGCTAGTTATGAGTGAAATATACGGAAAGGAGACGGACTGTGGGGTCCTTGGTGCTCTCTCAGCTTGGTTGTTTTCTTGCAGATGTTTTGTTACCCAAACTAGGTAACATCATCAGTGCAACATTGATGACGTTACCTAGTTTGGATGATGAAACGTCTGTGAGAAACCTGTTCACCTAGCGATGGAATATTCCAGAGATGTTCCCTTCCATTTTCTTCTGGATCATGCTGAATATCCTCCCAGACTGTGTGAATTCAGGGGAGATTTGACTTTCTGGAAACAAAAGCAGTCCTGAGATGTTTTGTGCCTGGTACTGTGTATAAAACAGATTGGTTTCGAGTCAAGAACATCCCTAAAGGTAAAGGTTCCCCTCGCACATACGTGCTAGTCGTCCCCGACTCTAGGGGGCGGTGCTCCTCTCCGTTTCAAAGCTGAAGAGCCAGTGCTGTCCGAAGACGTCTCCGTGGTCATGTGGCCGGCATGACTAAATGCCGAAGGCGCACGGAACGCTGTTACCTTCCCACCAAAGGTGGTCCCTATTTTTCTACTTGCATTTTTACATGCTTTCGAACTGCTAGGTTGGCAGAAGCTGGGACAAGTAACGGGAGCTCACTCCGTTATGCGGCGCTCGGGATTCGAACCGCCGAACTGCCGACCTTTCTGATCGACAAGCTCAGCGTTTTAACCACTGAGCCACCGCGTCCCTTTTAATCCGTGCTTACGGTCCTTCAAAAGAATGGACATGTGGAGTTAAGTCTCTCACTTTAACCACATAACTCCTCCTCCGCCTTCTAGCCAGATTGTTTTTCTGCGTGGGTTTAGCGGTTTTGCAGAGATGGCAAGAAACATCTGGAGATGTCCCTCCCTCTTCATCCATCCTTCATCCCACTCCTGCCAGCATGTTTTGCCATCTTTGCCAAACCCACCCTCTCCGCGTCTGTCTAAATATGCCCCACCCACCCACATCGAGGGGAGCATTTTATGGTTGCTTTTCCCATCAGTAGAGGCACCCCGCACTAAGCATATACTCAGGGCATCTAGAAACAGAGAACGGGTCAGTCTCCCCACCACCACTCCCTTAAATCATGCCCTTAAATCTTTCACTGCCGCACTAAGCTTTAATCAATGTGTTTGAAATGGTCCTCTTTATCTGCTGTGTTCAGCTTTAATTTGCATTAAAAAAAAAAAAACCACTGGTATGGAGCGTGACTAAAGTTTCAAAGTTTGCTTGAAGGTATCACCTTTGTTACGTCCCACGGCACGAGACTTTTGCACCGGTCCAGTAAGAAGCACAGCGTCCTGTCTCAGGCCAGGCACCCACCAACACGCCGAGAGTTGGTTACAAATTTTACTGGGAAGTTTGCAAAGCGAATAAACAAGCGACAAAGGAAATGTGAGTGCAAATGCACACACACACACACACACACAAGCTAGAGAAACCAAGTCCCCAAAAGTCCAGCAAACCTGCCTCGAGAGAGTGCCAAATCCAAAACAGAAGGAGCAAGAGCGGTCAAGCGAGGTTCCAAGTGTCTTAAACGGTGTAGCAGAGTCACCAGCCTGCCTGAATCCAGAGTCACGGTCGCGAGAGAGCCAAGCCCCGCGGAGTCTGGATAAACGGACGGTTGCTGCTGCTGCTGCTGCTACCGGTGGGACTTGAGCTCGCCGCTTTTTCTTAAACGGAAGCAGCTCCGTCGTCGCTCATTTGGAAGCGGGAGATTCCCTTCCCGCGAGGAGCCTCGCAGAACGACGCCTTCGCTCCGCTCTGCTGTCCGCACGGCGAGCCTTTGCACCGGGAGGGCGGTTGGCTGCTCAGGCTCCGCATTTTCCGAGACCCGGGCTGGCGGCTTGTTTCCTGGGTACCGGGCGATGCAGCCTCCTCTTCTGCTTGCAGCTGTTCATCGGCGGGGGGACAATCTGTTTGCAGATTGTCGGATTTCTCATCAGAGTCCAAACTGGCCGTGACACACAGCTGCCCGGGTCTGGCTAGCATTTAACTCATCAGTTGACTCATATAAGGGATCCTTAAGCTTTGGCCTTTATTATTTCTTTTACTGATTTTTTTTTTTAGCGCTAAATGTTTGTTTTTTTAAAGTGTGCATTTAATATAGATGGAGGGACTGGCCTGGAGGATGGCCTGGGGAAAAAAAAAATCTGAATTTTTCATCTCTTCTTATTTCACCTTCAGCACTTAACTGTCTTGTCAACTAAGCAATGGAAGGGCGTTGTTGGGCTTTGCTTAGGCATCAGTTGGCCTTAATTTGAGTATATAGTAGAGGGAGCTGCAGTGGCTCAAGTGGTTAAAACAGAGTACTGCAGATCAGCAGTGTGGCTGATCGAATCCCAACAGCTCCAAGGTTGACTCAGCCTTCCATCTTTCTGAGGTCGGTAAAATGAGAACCCAGATTGTTGGGGGGGGGGCAATATGCTAATTCTGTAAACCGCTTAGAGAGAGCTGTAAAAAGCACTGATAAGCGGTATATAAAATCTAATGCTATTGCTATGTCCATTTGCTGTTCAAAAAAGTAATGGACAAATACGTGAGAATGCTTACGATAGTACTATAGATATATTGTGGATGTAAATGTGCATGCAATTTTTATATATAGGCTGCTGCTTTTATTTATTGAGTACCCAACTGCTCTTTGTAGCATGTATTAAATAGGTTGTATGATGCAATATGGAACATGGATCTCATAATTAATGTATGGAGCTTGAAACTAATGGAACAAAGGCCAGGATTTTGACATGGAAAATGGAATGGATAACGACAAATGATAAAACACAAACACAGAGACACACATACTAGCAAAAGCAGATAAATTCATGCATTCAGTTTGTTTACTGAATCAAACAACTATTTGTCTGAAATGGTATAAGGTCTCCAGCTTGAGGAGGTGGTTGGACTAGAAGACCTCCAAGCTCCCTTCCAACTCTGTTATTCCATTTTTCTGAATATTTATTGAAGATAGGGAAAATGGATAGAGTAGCTTCAAGATGTGAAACTGATAAAGAAAGTTAGTGGGTAGTAAATGTGTGGCGTTTTGTATGGAATTAATATTTTGGGGGAAAAAACTGTAAACAAATATGTGTAAGAAAGAGGTTTGCATTTATTTATTTGTTTATTTATTTATATTGTGCCTTTATTATTTTTACAGATAGCTCAAAGTTGCAAATATATCCAGCATACCTTCCTCCTCCTCTTTTCCCCACAACAACAACCTTGCAAGGTGGATTGGGAAGAGAGAGAAGAATCAGCCCCAAATCACCCATCTAGCTTTTATGGTTAAAGCAGGACTAGAACTCACAATCTTCCGGTTTCAAGCCTAGTGCCTTAACTATTAGTATTTATATTATATACAGGCAGTCCTCAACTGACAATCATTCCTTTAGTGACTGTTCAGAGTTACAATGGCAGTGAAAAAAGTGACTTACACTGTTTTTTCACATGATTGTTGCAGCATCCCCATGGTCTTACAGATCAGAATTTGGATGCTTGACATCTGACACATATCTATGACAGTTGCAGTGTCCAGGGGTCATGTGATCACCTCTTGTGAACTTCTGACAAGCAAAGTTAATGGGGAAGCCAGATTCACTTAACTATTCTTTTACTTACTTAACACCTGCAGTGATCTACTTAACAACTATGGCAAGAAAGGTCATAAAATGGAGGAAAACTCACTTAACAACTATCTTGCTTAGCAATGGAAATTTTGGGCTCATTTGTGGTTGTAAGTTGTGAACTACCTCTCCATATAATTTATATATTTTACTAGCCGATAACCCGGCTTTGCCCATGTATTTATTTATCGGAATGTTGTACCTAAATGGAGTAGCTCTATGGGTCCATAACTCTATGGGCCTGATGCTGGTCTTTCGTGCAGCATTGCAAGTGAGTAGCTCTATGGGCCCATAGCTCTATGGGCCTGATGCTGGTCTCTGCTTGTAGAGTAATCAGAGGGAACCCGCATGTGGAGTAATCAGCTTAGCACTATTTTTAGGGGACACAGACGCTTTGAATGATGCTAGAGCTTCTTACCTACAGTGTTTGTTCCCGGAGGGCAAGTTATCTGTGTACCAAGTTTGGTTGAAATTGGTCGAGCTGTTGAAGAGTGTATGTGGAACATACACACCCACATCCATATATATATATATGATATAGATATAGAAGAATAGATATAGATAGATAAATAACTTAATGTGGCAAACAAACAACTCTCCTTCCTCCTCCTATTTTCCCCACAACAACAACCCTGTGAGGTGGATTGGGATGACAGAAAGTGAGTGGCCCAAAGCCACCCAGCTGGCTTTTATGCTTAAGTTTTAAGTTCTAGATTATGACTAGAACTCATAATCTTCCACTTTCTAGCCTGGTGCCTTACTCACTAGCCCAAACTGACTCCTATTATTTACAAGTGTGTGTGTGTGCGTGCACACACACACACACACACAATTACATACTGAACTGGGCATCTTGGCTTTTTCTATGCTGACATCAGCTCCAGGTTTGAAAACTGAGGAGAGCAGGAAAGGGCATAGAGATCTGGGTGACGGATTTGTGATGATGGATTTCTGTGCCGAACAACCAGATGAGACAGCTGGCAGAGACAGCAGCTGGGGAAAAACTTGCTATCCCAGCACGACACATAGAACCCATAGGATGGCAATGCTTACAGACGTTACGAAAATATCCACCTCTCCCTGTACCATTGTTGCCTCCGTTTCTCAGCTGAAACCAGGACTAAAATTACATTACCTTTCTCCTTGCACATTTTTCTCCCTTTTCTGCTGATAAGGTGGACAGCAACACATATTTTACACTGGAGAAATATATGTTGCATCTTGCTCCCTCTGTGTGTGTCACCAGGTCTTCATTAACAATAGCTCAGCATGAATGAGAAGCCCAGAGAGTGAAGGAATTCTTTATAAGCATGTCTTTAAAAAAAGAAAGAGAATAAACCAAGGGTAAAATAGGTTGTGGTCCATAATTTAGGAATTGGGTACAGATCTTCAGTTACTTCCAGAGAACAAAGTGGGGTCACCAAAGCTTTAAGACCTGAGAGCAGGGGTGGGTTTCTACCAGTTCGGATGGGTTCGGTCGGTTTTTGAAAAAAAAAAATTTGCCCGCCTGCCCGCCCACCCGGAGCCTCTAGCTGCCTTTATTGGCTGTGTTTTCAGCACAGCTGATGATCAGGGAAGCCTGCCTCAGCAGTTTTTCCCCATAAGAGCTGCTGCAGGAAGTTTGTTTCTTTAAAACACAAAAAACTGACCAAACTGATTGTTACACCGGTTGAAACCCACCCCTGGGCATGATCCTAAATTCAAATAGAACCCACAATATTCAATAAAAACAATTCCTAAAAGAGATCTGGAAATTCTGCTAAGAACGATAATGTTTTGCCTTACATGAAGCTTTCTGGAAGAGGTGTTGATATTTATTTATACGTATGTAACCTTTGCAGTCAAATCCAGTCAGAAAAGGCCAAAGACCCCTCTTACAAGAAACATTTTGTAAAAATACAAAATAAATCGTGGTATGCTGCAAGAAATAATGACTGTTGATTTTGCCTCAATAACTACACAGGTAGCCCTCAACTTACGATCATGATTGGAACTGGAACTTCTGTCACGAAGTGATGTGATTGTTATATTTATGACTTTTTTTGCTTGAATAGTTAAGTGAATCCAGCTTCCCCCATTGATTTTGCTTGTTGAAAAGGTCACAAATGGCAAACACAAAACCCCAGGATGCTGCAACTATTTTAAATACATGCTGGTTGCCAAGAGCCCAAATTTTAATCATGCGACCCATGGGGGTGCTGCAGTGAGAACCAGACATAAATTATTTTTTTCAGGGCCATCATAACTTTGAAGAGTTGTTAAATGAATGCTCATAAGTCAAGGACTGCCTGTATTCACACCCTCATTCGATCCACAAGTCCATGCTCACTTCTGTAAACACTAAGAAACGATGTCCACAGAATCAGATTTATATTCATCACAATAAGAATGATGGAGTTGCTGTCTTCAATGAAAGTCTTGCTAAGGAAGAATGCATTGTGTCTGTGTTGAAGGAAACCCTGATTAAAAAGCTTTCAATATACCACCCCTTTTAGGACTATATATGTTCCTGAAGAATGCCAGCTAGGTAATGTAAATTGAAGGACAAGGGTTTTGTTTTCCAATTCTTAAAACCAAAGATTGTAATGCACTTATAAAAATTCAAAATCTATAGCTGTTAGTATGGTGACAAATCCATAGTCCTGATCACTTGTCAAAGATAATGAATGGAGGGCCATTATTTATGGTGAGTAGTCCGGAAAGACCATTTTTTGCTCTAGTGACTCACTCCTACTTTCAGATCCATTCAACTTTAAAGGAAATTGAGTGTTTTCCCCAGTAATTTTCTCTTAGAAATGCCCCCTCCCAGGAACTATGGAGTGAGAATAATACATTTCATCTTAACTTCTGCTTTCACTCTTAGAATTGCAACCTTGATAATGAGCTGCCTTCTTTACAGAAATGTAATTGGTTTAGGATGTGAAATAAAAATGAGAATAAAATATTTTTTTTAAAAATTCCATTTGGAAGGAAATTTAGATTTAATGTGGTATCATCTATAACAACATTATTATTCACCAACCCTTAAATGTCCAAGATTTATTTGTGTAACTGTTTCCCCATTATTTAACTTATTTTTGTTTCTGATTCCTACCAAATGAGAAATAATTGTACTGGAGTAATGTTTTTAATTCATCTTTACCCTTTCTTTTTTTTCTTTCTTCTCATGTCTTACTGGGTAGGAGGTGATTTGCTACAATGCTAAGCTAAAAATCTTGGAGCATCGGCAGCAGCGAATTGCAGAGGTCAAGGCCAAGTATGAGTGGTTAATGAGAGAGCTGGAAGTGACCAAACAGTATCTGATGCTGGATCCCAATAAATGGCTCAATGAATGTAAGGTTTTATGTCTTCTCAGTTAATTCATTGCCAAGAAATCTTACTGGAATTTCAGCTTAGCCACCTCTCTTTTTAAAGCAAGTAAAATTTCAATCTTGAAATTATATTTGACCTCAAGCAGGTTTGGATTGTCTGTGATTCTATTACGGTTCCCACATAATTTCCATTAAACTGTGACATTGGAAGCAAGTGGGCGTATTTGTTCAAAAGCTGAATCAGAGAAATGAGAAATATTGCCATCACCAGATTAACGCAGAGGCGTCTCAGTCCACAGCTTCTGAAAATGAGGTTTCTTTTTCTCGTCTGCCCTCAGTTCACTCAGACATACAAGTTATATAATACGTCTGCTATTAAATAATACTATGAGGCAAATTTGACCATTGCTCAAAAAGTCTAATTAATCAGAAATCAATCGTGATTCTCCATATATAGTCAGGAAAGAATAGAAATCATAGAGTTGGAAATGACTACTTCAGCTATTGAGTCCAACCCTTTGCTTAGCATAGGAAACTGAATGTTAGCATTCTTGACAGATATGTATCTTACCTCTACATAAATGTAACTATGAAAGCGAAGTCTGGAACCTTTCCAAGTAATTGGTTCCACTCTAAACTGCTTTTATTTGTTAGGGTGGGGGTCTGCAACCTGTGGCCCCCGAGCCACATGTGGCCCTTTGACCCCTCTGCTGTGGCCTCCTGCTGACCCAGTCGCGCAACATGCTCTCTGCTTCGAGAAGGCACAAGCCTCTCCCCAGAGCTGCGCAGCTGAAATGCTCCTAGCATTTTCTCTGCATTGCCTGCAACAGGCTGCTTTTTGCAATTCTGTGTCCTTTGCGGGCAGCTCAGTGCCAGCCGCTGTTCCCTTTGTGTCAGTTCATGAAGAAGGGAAATGGGGAGGAGCAGCCACCACCGCCGGATGCAAGGAGGGAAGAGCTTGGGTACCTCTGTGCAGCGCAGGCTCTCCTGCACTGCGCAGCGTGGGCCGCTACTCACCTCATTGCACAGTAGCGGCAGGGGTGAGGAGTAGTCACCATCCCCACCACCGTCTCCGCCGTGATCCTGGCCCAGGAGGGTATCCTGCTTGGGTGCGTGCGCGAGGGAGAGAGCAGATCTTTCTCATCTGTTTATCTTGCGCGTGCATGCACACACACTCATACACACACACACGCACAAGCAGGATACCCTCCTGGGCCGGAATCACGGCAGCGGCGACTCCTCCTCCCGCTGCCGTCACTGCACACTCAGGTGAGTAGCTGGCTGCGCTGGACAGGAGAGCCAGAGCTTTTCCCTCCCTGCAGCTGCCCCTCCCTGGCTCTGAGCTGCCCGTGAAGGATACATTATCACAAAAAGCAGCCGGTCGAATGAGAGGGGAAAGAGAGAAGGAGGAGAAGGACAGAGAAATGAGAGAGAGCTGGAGGGAGAGAATAAGAGACAGGGAAATAAATGAGAGAGAAGGGGGGAAGAGAGAAAAAGAAAGAAGAGAGGGAGAGCGGGAGGAAAGAGAGAAAAACAAATGAGAGGGATGGAGGGAGGGGAGAGAGAGAGTCCCATTTCCCACAGAAAACAGTGAGCCACAAAACTTGGGTAGCCGTGGCTGGGGGTCATGTGACTGGGTGGGAATGACATTGAGTTGGCCACACCCACCCAGGTTTTGCGGCCCCCAGCGTTTTTTTTTCTGTGGGAAACGGGCCCAAATGGCCCTTTGAGTGAAAAAGGTTGCCGACCCCTGTTCTAGGCTTATGTACTAAAGTACAAAAATAGATGAATACAGTTATAAAACATTACATGGTTCCACTTATGCATAAAGTATTTAAAAAGCACTTTCAGAGATCCACATATAGCTTGGGGCTTTTGAATGTACCAATATATAGTGCTTTGAACACTGAAATGGAGTAGATTCTATTTAATTGAAAATTTATTTAGAAACAAAATTACTTATGAACATAAACAATGTATGGGAAGGAAGGGTATCTTATACCACCTAATGATCCATAAACCCTCAATTTCTGGCTTGGACAGCAGAGAAAAAAGGAGGAATTAATTTCTAGCTATTCTAGAAGTGACCATATAAATCAAAATCTGTAGTCATGTTTCTGCCTAATTTTCTGCCTACTTCCTGTTTGTGCATGGTGTTTAGTGAATTAATAAAAAAATCTTAGCAAATATTACTATAAACAGAGACTGTATGGAAATGATTTTTGTTTCTGAAAAACAAAACAAAATTAGAAAATCATATTTTTATATAAATAAAATTGGGCAACTACATAAATTCAAAAGATACGGTAATAAGTAAAACAGGAATTTATAGTGTTTCTAATTCAGTGGTTTTTAATTTGTTGTTCTTGTTGTTTTGAGTTTGTAATTAACAAAAATAAGTAATTCTGTTTATATGCTTTTTTGTTTTATTGATTGCATTGCATTTTCTTGAATTATTGTAAGCCTTCCTGATTTATTGAGAGTCAGGTGGCATACAAGTTTACTAAATTATTATTATTTTGGCTGGTTGTAGAGTTAGCAAAGTGTTGGATTTGGCATTTTTGTCCACCTATCAAGTATTTCCCAAGGACTTAAGAGAGGCAAATGTTATTGTTTGAATAAGTTAAAACTATCAGCACAGAACATAAGCTATTCCAAATAAAGCCACATTTTGCAATTGGTGGTGATTTTGTTAATTTTCGGTGGTATTCAAGTGGTGCCATTGAAAGATTGTCTATCTTGCAAAATACTACATCCTGTGACCATTGATGAATCTTTATATCTGTCTGCATATAACAGTAGGCAAGAATTTAGGTTGATTGTAGTAACTATCAAATTTATTTACTAAAGATCAGAGAAGCTAATGGGGAATATATGTAAGAATAGTCAAAATTTGTCAGGGTTAATCCATTAATCCTTATAGACCTGCTGTAGATCATCAGAATGACCAGGAATGATACAGCTTTTCTACGGCACTAGCCTGATGTTTTTGATTGTTTGTGGCTGTTTGTAGTAAACATGAAATCAGACATAAGATCTCAGTTCAAACAACAGAATAAATTTAAGTAATGCAGTAAAAATTTATTAGGAAGTGGGGGCACAAGTGTCTGGTTAACAAATATGAAAGTACTGTAAATTCCAAACTCTTCCTCAGATTGAAGATAAGCCATGAAATATTTCAAACCAAAAGGAAAACAAGTCCAGTTGTTATGATTCAGCTTCCAGTTTTCTCAAGTATGTATATTTCTCTTTATCTGCACTGGAAAAGTCACTTTTATGCTATGTTTACCAGAAGATTGCCTATTTCCAAGCTGAATGCAAATCCAGAACTGTACCTTTTGTATTACATGCACTGATCTTCTGGCTTCCTCAAGTACATTTTGGAAAGATTTAAGTAAAATCTTATAAAGCTTTTAGATGGACCAGAATCTAATCTGGTTAAAGTATTCTATCTTGTAATAGTTTTCTCACATTGTGAAATTTATGAAAAAGGGTATATTACCAAAAACTACACAGTAGCATGCATAAAAGAAGATGTATGTGTATGTTCTAGTCATCTGCACTATATTTTCAAATCACAACCAGAGTTGATAGTATTTTGCCCACACCACTACATCCCTGATACTTATAAGCAAAGAGAAGTGTCTTGGATTTTTTAAAAGATATAATTTCTACAAAATATCATTTCTACTTCTACAAAGTATTATTCAAAATGTTGAATTTTTATAACACTCAATATTTGATTTTCAATTTTTTTGTGACTGAAATATCCTAATTTTCACAATTGCTTCATGTTATGCGGGAATGGCTTTTGGAGATAGGGCAACACTATGCAACCAAGGTAAGAGTTAGATAAAGGTGGGTTATCCTGCAGCAGGAAAGTGGGTGAAGAAAGAGATTCAAAAAGATTCCCCCTGCCTAGTTTTTGGGTTAAATTGGCCACAGGAGGGGGGGGGGAAGCACTTTCAGACTTGAAAGATTCTGTTAATGAAACCTTACAATAAAGTAAAATTAGTTCTTCTGGTCATGTTTCCTGTCTGGTCTACCTGATAAGATGACCTATCTGAAGAGAAACTCTGAAGACAGAACACCTCTATGCATTTCGAACAAAATATTTTGCTATATGATTGGAATAAATTATTTACTTTTTCAAGTAAAATATTAGCTGAATACCCAAGAATTGGACCCAATTTTATTGTACCAAAATCTATGTGGCCCTAGGAGTTATAAACTTGATGGTACAAAATCAAAAAACCAAACAAAGCAGCCCCAGAGATTTGTTTGTTTGAATAATATTTTGAAGATAATATTCTGGCAAACTAAATATTACCAAATCTGATTCAAGCTGGAGGCTAAAACATATGATGAATGATTGCAGGAACTGGGCATGGCTAGTCTAGTGAAGAGAAGGACCAGGGGAGACATGATAGCAGTGTTCTAATATCTCTGGGGCTGCCACAAAGAAGAGGGGGATCAACCTATGATGTTCTGAAGTATATTTTTGTGTGTATGTTTCCCTGTCATTTGTGGTATCAGAAAGTGCTATTAGTATCTATGATGGAGCTGATGTTGTTTCCATACTTTTGTTTATGATTGTTTAGTCCCATCCAATAGTTGATGTTCACAATCTTTATCTTTGTGTGCTTTCAACATTTGCCTAATCCCATTTTGATCTTGCTTCAGTCTATTTCAATCATTGTTTCATTCACAAACTAAAAAGGCTACCTACAGTAGGCCTAGTTCTAAGTTGGTAGGAGATGCATAGGTTAACCTAAATTGACAATAGCTTTCCTTTTTGATATATGGATGACATCGGTATTTATGAAAAAGTCTAGGTCAGGGGTGTCAAACTCAAGGCTCGCAGGCCGGATCCGGCCAGCGGAGTGCTTAGATCTGGGTCAAGGGCAAACCAAAAGAGAACTACAGAATCAAGGTGTTGATTTGTCATGGTGACCACATATGCAAATGCAAACAAGATATGAGAAAAATGTTAAGACCTATGGCTTTTACAAAGAGCAAATAGCATTTGATCAAATATTGCTTGTGGCAGATTAAAAGTTAATAAAGAAAATATATAATTTCTTATTAAGTTTGAAAATAGAAGATGAACAGGTAAAAGAGACAATGATAGTATGGGCAAATTTTTTTGGATATACAATAGAATTAGATAGTTGGCAAAAACTCTGGGAAAGAAACTACAAATTGACGATGGCAACCATGTGTAAGGGAAACTTGTATAAAATGTTCTATAGGTGGCACTTGCCGCCGGCGAGGTTAGCAAAGATGTTTAAAAACAGGCCCACCAAATGTTGGAAATGTAATCAAAAACCGGGCACATATTACCACACGTGGTGGACATGTCCAAAAGAAAAAAAAATGTTGGACAAAAATGCACACATGGTTGGAAAAAATGTTAAAACAGCACATAGATTATAAGCCAGAATTGTTTTTGTTAGGCATAATGCCAGAAAAACATGAGAAAGGGGATGTATATTTAATATTACATGTCTTAACAGCAGCAAGAATTGTATTTGCACAGCACTGAGAAAATGAGGAAACACCCACAGAAGAAGCAGTAACTAAAAAAATATTAGACCATGCAGAAATGGACAGATTGACACTGAAGATAAAAGAGAAAGAATAGCCTTGGTGGCTCAGTGGTTAGAGTGCTGTACTGCAGGCCACTTCTGCTATCGGCTGCCTGTAATTTGACAGTTCATATCCCACCAGGCTCAAGGTTGACTCAGCCTTCCATCCTTTCGAAGTGAGTAAAATGAGGACCCAGATTGTTGGGGGCCATATACTGACTCTGTAAAACTGCTTAGAGAGGGCTGTACAACACTATAAAGTGGTATATAAGTCTAAGTGCTATTGCTATTGCTATTCGAACATGGGACTTCTTTTACAAATGGCTAGACAACAGAGGTAGAAACTAGGAAAAATAGTATTATGTAAGCAAATTAACCTAGACAACACACTGTTCACAAAGCACTTATGTATGTAAAGAGAAAATGTATAAATAAATAATAATAATAATAATAATAATAATAATAATAATAATAATAAAAAAATCTGGCCCGTGGGGCTGCCCTGGAAACAGTGGAGGACCGGTCCATGGTGCCTCTGCCAGCAAAAACTGAGCTTGGGAGGGCCCTCCTGAGCTCCATTTTTGCCAACAGAGGGTTGGAGGTCATTGCAGGGAAAAATGGAGCTTGGGAGCCCATTTTTGCTGGCAGAGGGTTGCAGGAGACTGTCACAGGTGAAAATGGAGCTTGGGAGCCCATTTTTGCTGGCAGAGTGATATCCAACTGGCCATGCCGCCCTGGCCCTGCCCCCTGGCTCTCCTGATGTCAAATACAACCCTGATGCAGCCCTCAATGAAATCAAGTTTGACACCCCTGGTCTAGGTAATAGAAAAATAGAGGCATGCAACGTTTTTAAATCATTGCTATTATTTATCATACTTTATAAACAACTAGCTGATTACCCAGCCTTGCTCGGGGTTTTTTTTTTCTTTAAAGGAAGTATACTTGTGCCGGCATGTCCTGTTGGTTGTTGATGTTGTGT
>JANHJO010002213.1:318976-334386 GCA_032468235.1 Pseudoxyrhopus heterurus | reverse complement strand
AACCAGCACAAGTAGTCCCCAAGTTAGTGAGCGTTCAAAATTGCAACGGCACTGAAACAAGTGACTTACGACCATTTTTCACATTTACGCCCGTTGCGGCATTCCTGTGGTCACGAGGTCAAAATCTGGACACTTGGCAACTGACTCATATTTAGGACGATTGCAGTGTACCGGGGGGGGGGGGGTGTCACGCGATCCCCTTTTGCGACCTTCTGGCAAGCAAAGTCAATGGGGGGAGCCAGATTCACTTAACAACCCTGTGACTAACTTAGCAGCTTCAGTGATTCACTTAACAATTGTGGCGAGAAAGGTCGTAAAACGGGGCAAAGCTCACTTAACAACTGACTTGCTTCAAGAGAAATTTTGGGCTCAATTGTGGTCGCGAGTCGGGGACTAGCTGTAGCCATACAGGCCTATGAAGTGATGACAAAAATTTAATTTACACCAGGTATTTAAAAAAGGAGACAGGGCTCTAGCATATTACAGCTATACATTTTCAACTGCCTTCCTTTCACCTCTCTTCCTTCGTGTCTCTCTCTTTTTTTTTTAAAGGAAGCATGCACCATGTTGTCGAATTGTATGGAGTGTGGCATACCTGAACCTGTCTAATATGAATAAACATAAGGCTGTTCCTTCATTACAAACAACAAAAGTGGCAAATGAGTTATTGAGGTTGCAAGCGGTACACTCATCACACACAAATTGTTTTTTTTTAAAAAAATGTAACCACATATTACCGTCCCCACTAATTTCATCTGTCGATCCGGGTGGCATGCAAAAAAGAGAGAGAGAAAGCAGAAGGTAAAGAGCGGGAGGGGAAGGGACAGAGGAAAAAAGGGGGAAGAAATCAGAAAATACAGCATTAAAATCACAAGTAAGCCAAACAGAACAAAAAACAAATTGTTACAGTCATATACATGCCCAGTTCCAAGGAAATGTGACAAAGCAGTGGTAATTAAGGCGTTTATTGGGATCCAATAGCAATATAATAATATAGCAATAGCATTAGATTTATATACCGCTTATCAGTGCTTTACAGCTCTCTCTCTAAGCGGTTTACAGAATCAGCATATTGCCCCCAACAATCTGGGATCCAACATTTTATTTCGATACAGCCATCACAACGTGCAGGCAGCCGACAACACACTAATTTTAATACAATCTGGGGAGAAAAACTAGGCCACGTTTTTTTTCTCTCTCTGTTGTAGCCTCTCCCCTCTCTTCCAACAATATGAATTTGTTGGATAAACCTTGACCGAGGCATCCTACTGTACGATTTAGATATTCTTTTAAACGTCAGTGAAATAAAAGTTGCCATCCTAGGTAGAAGGCATCGAATTAATTTTGAAAGTTGTTAAACCAGACACTTTACTGAAAATGGATTTTTTTTTTCCCCACAAGAAAAATATATCCCTCCCTAACCCAGTTTCTGGTAAAGCACAACGACCATCAACAAGCATTTGGGGAAAACATGGCTTGTCCGTTTTATTTCTGAGGTTTTTCTGGACTGACCCAAGGTTGCACTTCAACGAATGATTATATATTTAATCTGTAGTTTATTAATAATATTCGCGGAGAGGTTACAAAGGTAAAAACCCAAGTATCAATAAACTTCCAGCCATTTGGCAACAACCATCAGACTGGCTACTTGATGGGCTCGGTATCACACTGGGGTCCCCGGGGACCAGGACTTCGGGGCCTTTTGAAAAAGGGTCCAAGCAGGGCACAATCAAATATAGGGAGTCCTCGATTTACAACAGTTCATTTAGTGACCGTTCGAAGTTACAACGGCACTGAAAAAGTGACTTACGCCCATTTTTTTCACATTTATGACCATTGCAGCACCCCAGAGTCACGTAATCAAAAGTCAGACATTTGGCAAGTGACTCATGTTTATGACGGTTGGAGTGTGCTGGGGGGGGGGCTGGCGATTCCCCCTTTTGCGACCTTCTGACAAGCCAAGTCAACGGGAAAGCCAGATTCACTTAACCACCGTGTTGCGAACTTATCGGCTGCAGTGATTCACTTAACAACGGTGGAAGTAAGGTCATCAAGTGGGGCAAAAGTCACTTGTCAAATGTCTCGCTTAGCAACGTAAATGTTGGGCTCAACGGCCGTTGTACGTTGAGGGCTGCCTGTGCTGTATTTGGCTTTCTTCCTTGAATTTATTTCATTGGTACAAACGGACGGGATGGAGTTTTCCAAGATCAAAGCAACGGTGAGACCGTTGGACTTCAACTCCCAGAATTCCCCAGCCAGCCATGCTGAAGTCCAGAGAGCTTAAAATTTGCCAAAGTTGGATACTCCTTATTCAGCTTAATGCCTGCATATCATTTAGATCAAGGGCCTTCAAACTTGGCAAGTTTAAGACTTGTGGACTTCAACTCCCAGAATTCCTGAGCTAACGTGACTGGAGGAGGAATTCTAGGAGTTGAAGTTCACAAGTCTTAAAGCTGTCAAGTTTGAAGACCCCTGTTCTAGTGGTTTGGAAAATAAGTTGATTCCCTTTTCTTTGTGACAGCCTCTCCAATACTCAAATACTGTTCTTCCAAGCTATAGCTATAACATAATTTGCTTGAAAGCAAAAGTCAGGAAAATTGCTTTTTGTCTATTTTGGTGCGGGTTTTGAAATAAGACATTCTATATTCATTACTTCACATGCTTGCAAGCTTTGCATTTTGGCTGACTTGTCATTTGGGGGTATTGTTGCGCTCTTTCCTTTGACACTGGATGCTTAACCAAAAGAGAAACAAGATGCATACTGTACATCTTGATTCTTATCCAAGATCAGCCAGTAAACATCACAGTCAAGGCACAAGTGATGAGGGATGGTATTTGTATTGTCTGCGGTGATCCTAATGTGTGGTTTTCCATACTGAAATTTTACACAGGTAATGCTTGACTTACAACAGTTCATTGTTAAGTGACTGTTCAAAGTTACACTGAAAAAGGTAACTTATGACCAATTTTCACACTTATGACCATTGCAGCATCCCCGAGGTCATGTGATCAAAATCCAGATGCGTGGCAACCGGTTCATATTTATGACGGTTGCAGCATCCTGGTGTCATGTGATCAGCTTTTGTGACCCTCTGACAAGCAAAGTCAATGAGGAAGCCAGATTCACTTAACAACCGTGTTACTAACATAACAACTGCAGTGATTCACTTAACAACAAGAAAGGTCGTAAAATGGGACAAAACTCACTTAATCAATGTTACATAAATTTTGGGCTCAATTGTGGCCGTACGTCAAGGACTACCTGTAATCTGTCCACTAAATCTGCTCTGCAGGGTATATACAAACCCTACAGGAATTCAAAAATAAATAAAATAGAGTTGTTTTTTTAGATATCATCAAGAAGTATACATTTTCGTAGTAATTCTTGGATACTTATATATTGTGTATCTTGATTAAATAATGCATCTAGGTAAGTGACCAATACATTCTTATCAAAATACCTACAGTTTTACAGTCCAACTTTTTAATGGACACTTTTTACTTTTATTATACTATTATAACTACATGATCTCTTATCTTCTACATAATATTCAGTTAATGGATACTTTTAGTACCAACTAATGGACCTTCACTGAGCAGCATGGCACAGAGCTTCTAACAATGGTATATTGCCACCCTGGACTCTGAACTCACTCTGAGCACTCTGGATTGGAAGAGATACAAATAATGGTTGCTCTTTTTTTTACAGAAACACAGAAGCTTCCATTGGACAAGAAGCTCAGATGGTTCATTGTGAGTCAAATACAGATATCAGAGACCTTCTAATGGATTTTTAACGCTGTGTAGCTGAAGCATACCGGAGAAAGCCAAAAAAGATATCACTATTTTCCTGAGCCATTTGGTATTGTTTGCTCTACATAAATGAAGGCTGTTTACTTATGATCCAACTAAGCAAAAACCAAATTGAAGAACCTTACAAGACAGCTTTTCCTACTGCAGTTTGTTGATTTCTTTTAATCTTTCTTCTTTCAAGTGGTCTTTCTGAGTGTAAAATTCTTTTTCATTTTCTCTCCCCATTGCTTCTTTTTAAAAATCCCTTTCTTTTCTTCCTCTCATATCTCTTCTGGCTACCATTTCATTCTTAATTTAATCTGCTGTTCCCAGATCATTTTTTTCTCCCTGCATAGTAGCTGTCCTGCTGTTCTACTCATTGCGTGCAGGTGCTTCACAAAGCTAAGCTGATAAAATGGTTAGTCTCTGCTCAGAGATAGTCTTTTTATAAATTTAATCTGAAATTTCACACACAACGTGGCAAAGTAGAAAAAAAACCTGCAGGCTCAATCATACCACACAGATTTATTTCATCAAGATTAGAAATTATGCAGGAATATTTCTAATATGCTAGATTTCTATAGCAACTAATGCATTTTCTGGAAAGTTCTGGAAAGAGATCAGTCATCTGATTTATAACAGAAATGTAACCAGAAAGTTTAGCTCTCAGTCTGAACTTTTTCATTAACAATTGCTCTTTTCACACAACCTTCCACTATGTAATGAAGGGCAGAGTAAGCTCTTTTACAACTTTTGTTCTATCTTTTAGTTATCTGAACATTTTACTGCTTGATCCTCAATCAAAGAACATTCACAAAGAAATATAACAAATGAGCAGCTATCCCAAGTCAAAAACTGAATTGCAGTTTCCAGTGGGTGTAGGAAATCTGATTATTTTGTCAAAAAAAAAATCACAGAAAAAATGTAGATTTTCAACAGATTTCCTCAAGGCCTCACATCAACTCCATCTTAGCTTTTGCCTAGGGGGGTCTCAAATGGAGTCTCTTACCTGGAGGCGATTAAACAAGTATGTGTAAACTAGTTTAACATGAGCAAAGATGAGAATTAGAATGAGAAGCAGGCTGCAGGGTTCATGTTATGCTTTTCTTTTCTGATGTGGCATCTACTACTTTGCCCAGTACTGATTCATTTTGTAAAACAGACACAAATAGTTTGGTGAACATCTGCATTGAGCTGATTCAAAAAATGACCATATGAAAATACCTCGCTTATATAGAGAGGTAGCTCTCGATTACAGACAAAATTGAGCCCAAAATTTATGTTGGTAAGGGAGACGTTTCTTAACTGAGTTTCGCCCCATTTTACAACCTTTCTTGTCACCGTTGTTAAGTGAATTTTCGCAGTTGTTAAGTTATCACATGAATCTGGCTTCCCCATTGACTTTGCTTGTCAGAAGGTCACAAAAGTTGATCGCATGACCATGAAGCACTACAACTCATAAATACATGCCAGTTTCCAGGCATCTGAATTTTGATTATGTGATGCTGCAACGGTTGTAAGTGTGAAAACTGGTCAGAAGTCAAATTTTCAGTGCCACTGTAACTATAAATGGTCACTAAACAAATGGTTGTAAATCAAGGACCACCTGTATAAAATGAACCTTCAGGCCATAAGATGTTCAGTCTAACTCATGAAGGCCTCTGCAGTTTCCTCTGTAAATCTTTTCCCCCTTCTCAAGGACTCCATTTCCTGGCTAGGGAGCTATTACTTCAAGTTGCTGCAAACCTCATGGCAGATAAATGAGAGAGGGTTCACTTGACTCTCATCTTGCTCTACATACCAGGGCATCCTGATCAGGAAAAACCAACTTAATCGCAGTTGCTAATTGAAGGATTCTCACTTGGTGAGAATGCTTATGAATGAAATGAGATGGGTAGATTGTTAGTAAAGTTAGTTAGTAAAAGTTTAAAAGCTTTTAGGATGGGGGTAACTACAACAATAATAACTTAGTAAAAGCATATGCTACTCAAATCCAAGTATTAAATTTAGAATATAATAATCATTTAATAATTTTATTTGTATACTGCTGTTACTCCCAGTCAAGCCAAAGCATTACACAGAAGAAAAATATAGCAAAAACAATTGATAACGTGCTATTAAAGTAATACAATATGATAAAAGCCCAGCAAAGCTAAAACAACATAAAATAAGAAAATATTAACGGCAGTAGTTACATAACAATAAAACAATTATGTCAGAGTTACATTACATTCACATGGTCACTAATTTTACAGCAGTACCATCCTAGAACAAGTTCATGTTGCACTTGTTTATGTGAACCCCATGTCTTAAGCTGTTTTGCCAAACTGGACAGCATAAGATTTACCTACCGTTTCCCCAGGAGGGAACTCCATAAATCCATTATTCACTATGTATTTTACATAATCAATGTTACTGAAGAAAAGAAGAGGTACATAGCTCATATTTTCAGTTGCTGACAGCTATGATGTCTAGTTCACCATCTAACAGATTAGCACCCCTGGGAATTAAACTTCTGGAATTCTGGAAACTGCACTCCCAATCTCTCTTTGATGGGGAAGGTGAATTTACTTTGTTTATAAATCAAGAAAAATTTTCCCAAGATGTTCCCCCTAATGACCCTCACAGCAATATTTTCTTCTGGGTAGCGTGACAGAGTTTTTTCCTCACTCATCAGTCACTGCTGTAGCCCTTCAATTTAGATGAGCTTTATCCACAGGTGAAGTTATTAAACTGAGTAGGGCAAATAACTCATGTTAAGAGAACAGGTCAGAATTATCAGCTCTTACTGAAAACAGTATAACCATAGTTTAGAAGCATAAAAAACCTGTTACATAAAGTCTTTTTGTGTAAGATTCTTAGATATCATTAATCAGTGTGTTCAATGAATGCTGAACCAATAATTGCTTCCATTATAACAGCTCTTCTCTCAAAAAACTGGGGCTTCTAATGTCTTTGAAACCAGTCATAATCTACACTATGAAAAAATTCTTCAATGCCTTAAATCTGCTTTACCTTCTGCTCCTAGGAAAATTATACATGGAGGAAGAATTGAAATAAAATACTAAAAATCTAAATTGTCATAAACTATTACTGTCCAGACAGGATATTAACAGTAACTAAAATTCAAATTCTGTGGCAATATAGCAATGAGTATTAAACCCAGTTTCAGAATATGGTTTTACTGCATTCATATTTTTTAAGTTTAGTGGCCCTGCTTTCTAACTAACTTTATCTTGTTACTTTGTTTAAAACTGAGTTTGAAAGTACACGTTCCTGTTTTGGTAAAAAAAGGAAGGAAGTAATTGTGAGGATATATTGCCTATATGCAAAATGTTTCCCTAATCACCATGGAAGTAACCTATCAATAATCCTTTTAAAATTATTCTCATTATTGGTGTTTAAAGAGATGTTTAAGACCTGAAACAAATGATATTCTAAGCAACTAATTTTGCTACTCTACTGTATGTTAATCCAATATCTCATTCTCACAAACACCAATATTTATATTTGCAAATATTCTTTCTTTCTAATATAACCACATTTGGACAGAAATCCAACAAACACTAAATGAACAGTGAAGAAAATACAGAAAAACCCAAGTTCCTGCTGCCATCTTTTGATCATTCAGATTTTTGTAGCCCAGATGTAGTAATTAATCAAAGAATTGTTACTGAAGTTCACTTAGATAGAAATCTTATTCTTTCACCAGAAACAAGGCTTACCAATTGGTTTTTCTTGGCTAGTATACCCCGAGTTGTCTGCAAACATGCCTAAAATGATGTGGAATATATACATAACACACTACTAGATTCTGACTGACTTTCATTGACCTATTTTGGGCTGGGCTCTAGTTTTCCAGCTGTTTACCTGAAATGCTTCTGGCATAATTTTGGATCATCTTGTCTCTTGACTCCAGCAATATTATGTAGACACAGATAAGAACAAAATATTTAATCAAATAATAAGGAGCTTATATTTCTGTTGGGAAAGTATTTATGATTTTCCTAATTTTTGACAGAGAATCTTATCAGAGCTTTATGCTGATACATAAAATAAGTCTGGATGATCAAACGATATCAACATTTTGGGCTTGCTTCATTTATTTTGTGAATAAAATATAGGTGGTCCTTGATTAATTATGGTAATTAGGATTGAAATTTTCATCACTAAGCAACATTTCCATAAAGCATGACATCATGTGATCCTGACTCTCCACACATATGTCCCAAATGTGCTTTTTTTTCTGGAGGCAACTGGGCTTTCCTTTTCTTTGGAGACGTTTTGCTTCTCATCCAAGAAGCTTCTTCAGCTCTGACAGGATGGTGGGAAATGGAAGGATTTATATTCCTTGCAGACAGCTGATAATGTCTGCAAGGAATATAAATCCTTCCATCCCCCATTATCCTGTCAGAGCTGTTTCCAGCTTCTTTTCAATTTCTTCTTCCTGTGACTGACAACATGTGCCTGGCCTGGCTCTATGCAAGACAGCTGCTGGCCATGTAGGCCTTGTTTCCATGACTGCATGTAGTCTTTTTGGAGTTGTGTGCAACCTTCCTGAAACTTGCATGTCCTCCTGCCCACGGTAGCATCCACCTCTGGCCCAGCTGTGCTTCTGTGGCACCATAGTACCTGCTTGCATGTCCTCTCACCCCTAGCAGCATTCATCCTGGCATTGCTGTAGCAGCCTCTTACCCACTAAGTTGGACCAATCACTTATCAACCCATCAGTCTGCTTGTAAGCCACCTGGGACTTGCGGCTTCCTGTTGGCCTCCCCACTGACTTTGCTTGTTGGGAGCTAGCAGGAATTGCAAGGAGGTCCTCACTTAACAACCTATGATCATTGCTTAATGACGGCAATAGGGTCTGCCATTGCTAAGGAATGTAATCACATGATGTTCCAGTCCCAATTACTGTTCTTAATCAAGGACTATCTATATTTTTCCACAAATTCTTTCAGCTCAGGAACATTTCAGTTTTTTAATAAGCATAAACTGCTTGTTTCACTTCCTGGCATGTTTCGATGATTTTGCTTTTCATTTGCTATTTTGCATTTTGGGGAACACTGTCTTATTGCAAGACTTTAATTTATTGATGAACAAATGGACTCATATTCCTCGGTAGAAATTTTTGATACAGTTTTGCAGATATAAAACTACCATATTTAAACAATACAAACATTTTAAAAATGAAGTTAGAAATTTTGGATCTGGATGCTTGTTCCAAGAAGTTATTCTCTTTTCTGTGATATACCATATAAATTATCACATTTCATGACAATTTATGCGATAATTGTATGAATATGAAGTACATAGAACTATGACACATACAGTCATAACTCTGAAAAATTATTCTTCATTTCCACATCTTTCCATCACTGTACAGGAGTTTGTGCATGCATATAAGACTTGATATATAGTAACTCTAATTAAATCGTTTTCATGCCTAAAATAAGAAATAGGCTTTTATTTTTTTAAATTTGTTTATTTATTAAACAAATTTATATGGCTGCCCAACTCACGGGCAGTGACTTTCCCGAGTTCTCCTTTGAAACAACCTATCAAAATTGTACCAGTTGCTTATTTAAATCAGTCTAAATTCTGCTCTGCTTGTGCAGATTTACACTGACATGGAGCTATACTAGAGAGACATTCAGATGCAAAAGCAATTGAGATGGACATTTGACTGCACATGGAGCAGACTTTCTTCTGAACACACTCTAGTAAGCTTGCAGCTCTTTCACTCTCTAATTTACAGCTGTGAGGCTACTGACCTAACAAGTTCAAAGTGGGCAGCCTGTGAATGAACAAACAGGAACAGGGCTCTCTGCAGAAGTCGTTCTGTTCACTGAGGTATAAAGGAATGATGGGTTCACAAAGAGAGTGTTTAATCTCCTGGCTGTGGTAGGAACAATCAACTAGCACAAGCACATCACATCCTCCTGTTTTATTTCATTAATGCCACAGCCACTCTACAGTAAAATCCAAAAACTGATAAAACTGAAGATGCTGTCTCCAATTCATGCTATTTTAAGAATAAGCTCCACTGAACTGTGGGATTTATTAATGGTGCAATCATATTGATGATTGACTGAATATATTAACATTGACCAACACAACACTTTCCCTTGCATTTTATTATAAGAATTTCTGTGCTAAACCACACAGAAACGAACAAACCAGTCCCAGCAGCAGCAAGAATGAACAATTTCCCATTTACAATGGGAAAAATTTTAACCTCAATTCAGCCATCTTCAAAAGAACCAGACAATCTTCTATATTCAATAGCCAAACCAGCAGCATTTTTCATGGGCAGAATATAATCCCTCTTGTTGAATATTAAATTGTAATTTCTATTAATTATTAAAGTCATACGAGTTAGCTGTGGGTCTATGTGACCATAATTAAAGCTGAACCAAAAGTTGAAACTCTCACACTAGTAGTTATTTTCACCTTTAAAAATTGACACATACACACATGCAGAGTCAATAATTCATTATTATTAATGTCTTTGACACATATGGATGAGATTATAATAATATGTTGAAATGCTTGCTTGTCTTGGAACATTCTTACATTAGAAATTATAGCACAACAGGTTCAAAATATGGTGTTAATTAGAGTTATTCACAGTAATTGTATGATCCAAATTTAAAAGAGTTTTATTAGTTCAAAGTTAACAACCACACTCAGTTCAAGAAGTTTGCATTTCTTTCATCATAAATCTAAATCAGGCATTTAGAGATTGCTAAACTTCAGTTCCAAGCATTTCTACACAGGATGGCCAATGATATGGGATGCTAAAACTTGTAACTGTGTCTGATTATTTTAGTCAGGCTGTTTGGTTTGATGTTTTGTCCATTTTTATGGATTTTCAAGTTTTGTATGCTGCCCAAAGTCCTTTGGAGTAAGGCACGTAATAAATTAAAGTAACTAACTAACTACAGTAACCAGTTCAGAAAGATACTGACAGTAGATCTCTCATTTCTACCCTAAATAATCAGCATTATATATTCCTTAAGAGTCTTCTGGGATTATGAAGAATGGAAGCCAAATTGCCATGACTACTAAGTAAAGTACAAAAGCCGGCTATAAATCAAATATAAATGAATAAATAAGATGGGAAGGTAAGATCTCCCATAAACTTTTTCCTCATAAGTCTTCCTTTGATCTTTCTGACTTTTAGGATTGTTGTCAGGTAATAATTTTTTTTTTCTAGTAACACTAAAACTTTGGCATGAATTCCTGACTGAAATAAATATTACTAGCTTTCTATTAGTATTATATAATGAACAAACCAGCTGTAATCATTTCAGAAAACTTTGAGGGCTTACTGAAATTGACATTTTTTTTCTGATTATTTGTTTGTTGGATTTTAGGACTGTCTGATTCTGAAAACATTCTCGGCAGCTTACAATATTTCAAATACATACTTTAAAAACACTGTTAAAAACATAGCTGTCCAGACAAGACAGAAACAATAACATTAAACATTTATTCTGTTACATATAGTATTAGTTTGTCCTGTTGAAATAACTGGATAATGTATTGCAGCAAAGTTGTTTAGTATCACCTTTTTATTACTCGTAGAAGTTTATTGGTTTATACTTTTCTTTTTAGTACTGCTCTTGTCACTTAGATTCAGATTCAGAGGAGGAAAACAAAGCAGCTCTTAATATATGATTCTATTCTTTTTGGGGGGGGATAGAAAAACAATGAAATATTATCCCATTAGATAATGCAAATGTTTAAAATTATTTTTGTAAAATTAGTTGCACACATTTATTAAGAACAGTTGTGAAATAGGAAAATATATAGTGAAAACTATTTTAGGAGAAAATCCATGTTAGTTTATGCTAGCAGAAAATTAAGAGTCTTCTGGTACCACAGCAAAACAAAACTGGTTGTCATCTATAGCTCACAGCTCAAACCACTCAAAGACATTATTCACCCAAATGTCATCAACATAGAAAATATTGTCAGATATAAAGATATTTTGAATGAGAAGCGGGAACTCAAATATAAACAAGAATTGAGCGATCAAGGGATTAATACAACATGATATTCACAAGTGCAGATACATTCTAGATATGAGAAAGATGCAAAACTTTATGGTTTTTATAAAGAACTAACAGAGCTAGACAAGATACTAACAGGGGCAGAAGAAAAATTGATTAAAAAAACGTACAGCTACCTATTATATATTAAATTGGAAGATGAACAAGTAAAGGAAATAACGATAGTATGGGCAAAAAACTTTGGTTATACAATTGAATTAGATAAATGGCAAAAATTGTGGGACAGGAACTATAAATTAACAATGTCAACTGCATACGAAGAAATTTTTTTATTTTTTAAGATGTTTTATAGATGGCATTTTGTGCCAGCGTGATTGGCAAAGATGTTTAAAGATAAGTCAGCTAAATGCTAGAAGTGCCACCAGATACCTGGATCATATTATCATATGTGGTGGACTTGCCCAAAAGCAAAAAAATACTGGACAAAAATACAAACATGGTTGGAAAAAATGATAAAACAGCATATTGATTTGAAGCCAGAAATATTTCTATTGGGGATTCTACCCAAAAAATATAGTAAGGAAAATGCATATTTAGTTATTCATATATTAACTGCTGCTAGAATTGTATTTGCATAAAGCTGGAAGAGTGAAGCAATATCTACAAATGAGAATGTGATTAGGAAAATATTAGAACGTGCAGGAATGAACAGACTAACGCTTGCAATTAAGGAGAAAGAGCAAACAGAATATTATATGACATGGGATTTATTTTATCAATGGTTAAATAACAGAAATGGAAGTTAGAAACAGGGAAACTGGGAAACAAAGAAGATATGTCAAAAGAGATAAGCAAATATTATGATTAGTATGTTGAATATTATTATTTTAATATTGTAGAATTAATATGTGAAATATTACTATTTTAATATTGTAGAATCAATACCAATGTAATGAACGATGTTGCAAATTTTGATTATTGTTCAAGAAAGATACTTGTACCCAGACAATACTGTCCAACTGAAGACGGAATTATTATATTAAAAATAAAAAAATTAATAAAAAAAGAAAAAGAAAACTACCTGGACACATCTATGAAATCTGACGCATGATTTACAAACTATTTTTCTTCCATGAATAGCCTAATGTGAGTGCATCCTCCTTCCCCCCCTGCCCCGCCAAAAAACTGCTCGTACCAAATGAGCCTGTAGAGTTTGTAGGTAATCTAGTGTTTTCCAGATATCTTGGATTACAATTCTGGTAAGACATAATTGACACAGCAATAGTTATACAATGGTACCTCAGTACTCAACTGCTTCAAAACTTATCAAATTTGGTCTGCAACACATTTTGATATGAAAATGTTATCTTGGTACTTGTTGTTTGTTTGGTACTTGGTGCACTGCAATAGGAAGAGTGGGACTGCAGTGGAGAATGGACAGGAAGTCAGCCATGCAGGGAAGGTTGCTATAAAAGGAAGCAGGAGACGGCCACAGAGGGCAGACAGGAAGTTGGCCATGCTGGGAAGGTTGCTGACATAGGAAAAGGGACAGACAGAAAGTCCTTCCTGGCCAAAACAAAAGATCAGGTGGTAAGTCACGTGATTTGTTTAGTATTTATTGTATCTCCTGAAACCAATTAACAACGAATACTGAGGTACCACTGTAGATAACAGACATAGATTACAAGAACTGTGATTTGGGAAAACCTGTGGTTGCCTTTCCTGGGGCTATATGCTCACTCTATTTAACCCACTGTTTTTTTGCATATCTCGTGAGCTACTTGTAGAAGAAAACTATTCTGAATGTTATGCAGAAATACTCCTACTATGTTCTAACAAACATTTATTCAAGCATGTGGGGAAACTCCAAATATCTCTAAGTCTTTTCCAGCAGCCTTATTTCTCATCCAACTCTCTCCCCTTGTGCTTTTGCATTCCATCCAGATAATTCCCTTGAAATCTGACTTCACAGTTCTCTGGATATATGCTACAGCATAGTACGGATAACTGACCTTTCTAAAAGATGATTATTTTCAGCTAGTTCTTTAACAACACCCTCCATTTCTTCTTTCAGTTTCTTCATACTATAAACAGATAAATTAATAAATAGAACCATGTTAAAATAATTATGGGATGTTTCTGGTATTATTCACTGAACATTGTAGTAGAAGTGTCTTAGGAAAAGTAGATATGAAAAAAATAAATGCCAATGTACAATGGTAATTTTTTGTTTTGGAAAACCGTAAAAATTGAACCATTATCCTTATTCATCTGAATGTTATTATTAAAATGAATATGCTAGATAACTATTTAATAATTTTGTTCTCCTGCAAAATGACAGTGGAGAACAGAGAAGATACATGCAATTCTCTATAAATTGTTAGGCAATGCCCCTCCCTCCTCCCATATATCTAAAGTCAGTCCCACCTCTCTTTTTGCAGTGCAAATTAATCTGGCAACTATAATATTTGTTTGTTTATTTATTCATTCAATTTCTATCTCAAACAAGAGTGACTCTGAGTGGTGAACAATCAATTAAAATCCAGTACAAACACAATACAAAAAAATAAATATATATAGAGCAGCTGAGAAAAAATTATAACCATAGATGTTAATACAACCAGGAAAGAGGGCCCTTAACATACTTGGGCCCACGGCAGGAATGTAACCAGGTCTTCCAGGCCTTATGAAAGAGAAGCAGGATCAGGGCTGTCCTAATCTCTGAAGGGAAAATGTTCCAGAACGCAGGCACCATGGCAAAAAAAGGTGCACCTCCTAATCCCCACCAGCAGACATTCCTGCCAGACTGGATTGGGTGAGTAGAAATAACTGATGCCTCAGGTAACTGGTCTCAAGCCAGGTGGTAACAGATCACAAGTTAAGTTAGAGAACAGACTTTCCTGACATAGAATATCTGAAACTGGCAAGATCAATCAGTTTAAGTTTTAGCATAATTATAATTATGAAGAAAGCATATAAAAGTTTCCTATTTGTTCAAATAAAAATTCTTACCCAAGAGTCATTTCCACCAAGGTGTTTGAACTTGGATAAACTGGATTAAATGTATGTTTCATCCCACTGGAAGCAGCAAACATCTTATGGGGCAATGTTTCATCTAACTGCAACGAATGCATAAATCCATGTAAATGACAAAACCACCATATTACAAATATTTGTTTCCCATTAATAAGCACTGGATTTAAAGGATACAAAAGAATTCCACCCTGGTGACATCACTGGATACTTATCATTGATTATTACTATTGTTTTACATAGCCTATTAATACAAGTATTGGTCCCACTTATGTTACTGGGGTCTCCAAGCAAATTGCTCATTTCCCGATTGCATTATGGAAATGCAGTGTAGTAATGATTGGATAGTTTTCCATATTAAAATATTGCTAAATGTTTCCTTGCTTTAAATAATTCTTGTAATAAAAGATGAGCCAAAATTACCAAGTCAGTACTGTAGTCTATAATGCATACAATAAAAACTCAAGGTGCAGTGCAAAAGACTATTATTAATCTCTATATATAAAGCAGAAGTCCGGTGCGCACGTAAGTTTGTATGCGCTCTATAGAAATCTTTAATTCAAGCTG
>JANHJO010002213.1:261369-271539 GCA_032468235.1 Pseudoxyrhopus heterurus | reverse complement strand
GCATACAATATTCTTGGCAGCTACTCATCTGAAGAAGACCAAGAGATGAAGGAAGGCCATAAAGCCTTGTTATCATCACAACTTTCAGGGAGAGAAGAATCTGGGCCAAGAAATATTACAGGCAATGCAATAGGAATCTCTTAATTCTTTGTCATTTTCTTAACACAAAAAAACATGAAATTGAAGGCTATGAGATAAAAGTTTGAGAATGCCATAAACAAAAATTTCATAAGATTAGAGAGTATACCACAACACTATAAATTTTTCAAGAGCTGGAAACAAAAACTTCCTTTATTAGCTGGGCAGTGTAAACCCTACTGTGAATTTTCATACCGTAAAATTCTCATCAGACTTTTCTGACTTGGCCTTTCAGATCACTAAGTATTAGTTTCTATAATATTTTACTCTGAAGATCAGACATGATTGCTTTCCTGGCTTTTGACCAGTTGCTTTTGTCTTGGACAGACTACTGATTATTAGTTTGGAGATACAAACCGGAAACATAATGTGTCAAAAGTGGGAGATTTGTTCATGGAGCAGAACTAATAATAGAGAAAATGCAGCAGTCTGTGAATATTACACAGTCAGTGGTAATGTACTTCATGCATCTTTTTAAAATGCATTTGCATATGTCAAGAATACTACACCATACTTTTTAAATATTGACTTTTTCCATTTTGATTTAATATGACTATGGAATTATTGTATAACTACAAACATCTTCGAACAACTGAAATAATTCAAGGATTTCAATCAGAATAGAGCTGGAAGGGACTTTGGAGGTCTTCTAGTCCAACCCCTGCTCAAGTAGGAGACCCTATATCATTTCAGACAAGTGACTGTCCAGTTTCTTCTTAAAAAACCTCCAGTGATGAAACACCTACAACTTCTGAAGGCAAGCTGGTTAATTGTCCTCATTGTTAGGAAGTTTCTCCTTAGTTCCAGGTTGCTTCTCTCCTTGATTAATTTCCATCCATTGTTTCATTTAAAGATAAATATACACACAGTCTTTTTCGACTCATGATTTCATTTCTCTTTCTCAAGTAAAAGGAAGGATTTAATGTATTGATGTCATCATTATCATCATCATCACCCAACCTATCTTAATCAACTGTGGCTGTTTCATGAGATTAAACTCTAACATATCAAATAGACAAGAAATTTAACCATTTCAATAGGAAAAAAATGTAAACAATAATGGGATCAACATGCAGATATAAAACAAAAATATTAATAAAATCATTTATTCTTGAATAAAATTATACAAATTAACTCACTTAAGCCAATTCAGTGATGAAAGCTTCTCAGAATTACTGTATGAGACAGCATGCAATGGAATGTTCACAAACAGTATTTTAAAAAGGCACAAGTGGCTGTTGGAAGGAGAAAGAATATGCATCCAAGCAAATACAAAAATGCTTTATAGATTAAGTAGCGCTTCTAGATTCTGTGTTTTTATGAGTAAGCAAGTTGGGTTAAGAAAAAAATATAATTGTTTGCTTCTGGTTCTTTTACATCGTGAAAGAACCAGAAGCAACCAATAAGAGCAAAACTCTTAAAAAAGAAGGGAAGAAAGGATAGGAATAAAGAACTCTGGTTCCAAAATATAATAAAATTCCAGTACACCTAAGAAAAAGTGATGAAATAAAAGAATTCCTAACGCACATTTTTAAAAATTCTCATTATTTTGTTTCTTTTATTGTTTGTTTCAACCTATATCTACTCTCAGCACAAGTATTGACCCATATTACCTGGTTAAAAGACAAATTTAGCTGACTCACCTTGCTTTGTGTGGAGCACATGACACAATCACATTCAAAACAATACTGACGCTTCAGATTCTGCTGGCGTTCTGGAGTGGGCATTACAGTTTCAGTATAACTGATGGTGAGCTGTATGTGACAAAGACCAGAAAGACTTACATTTTGACAAAGAATACATATAATACTTATGCAGCCATTTGAATAGCAAAAAAAAAAAAGAATTCCAAGATTAAAATACTGGATAACCATCTAAGAGGGACGGCAGAACATTTTTTTTAACATTACGCTAGAAAATAGGCAACCATTTTAAACCATAAACAACTTATATGGACATAATCAATAATTCTATATTGAAGCAAATTTCCAGTGAACACTATAGGGTCAGGGAGAATTACTGGACTTCAACTCAGAGATTGAAAGGTGACTTCTGGAACATATACTTGTGATACAAAGAAAAATCAAGCATGTTCAGTGTGGCAAGTGTCTAATTAGAACCAGAAAGATAAAGGATGGCTCAAATATGTTCTCACATAGAGCTATGTCCATTGCTCTCTGTCAAACTAAACTAACTTATAATGAGCTGTAAGCACAAAATAAGTTGCAAAGTCCATGCTTATCTTTAGTTTATACTTGGTCCATTGTTATAGTAGATAACGCATCTTGAGTCTTATAAACATATTTCACTTTTCCTCTTCTGGTGTATCTGTAAGGACATTGGAAACTTTCACTTCCTTTCGACTAACCTTCATGTTTAACCTCAAGCTGTGATAAAGGTTAACAAAAATTGTAGACATTTAGCCGTTAGCCAAATGCCCAAATACTTAATTGTTTTTACTATTTGTAATCCCATTTAGCTGTGAATAACATTGTAGAATTCTGAAAAATGCAAAATTTAGAGTGTATGTATGTATTCCAATTATTCTATACATTTGGTAGGTGCCAATGCAAAATGAATGTATTCTCCATCTTTTCCAAATGATAATTAAACACGGATTCCTGAGATTTGGACACAATACTAAACTATAGGTGGGTAAAAATGCTTTTAGTCATCATTGTTATACTACAGGAGAATACCCCAGTCTTACTCACCTAATGATAAACTACAGGTTAGTTTTATATTCAAATGAACTCAGAGATGAAGAATTACATTTTATGTTAACAACATCTCATTCCGTTAATGTGTTCTACTTCTTTAATGATTTATTTATTGGTTTAAATGATTTACATCGCTGCCCATCTCACAACAGTGTGGTGCAAGGTTTAAATAAGTACAATGTTTGAATGAAACTTCACCTAACACTAGTGATTTATGACTACTGATCATAACACTGTAGGTCAGAATGGGCTGTCAACAATCCCCATGAACTATTGGGGCTACATATTGGGCATGGTATAGCTACTACTGATTAGAGCCAGAGGTAAAATTATCATTTCTCTCTCCTTTTCTCCAAAGCACCTTCTTTATATTTACCACTCTTTATTCAATTAGTTTCTGACGGCAAAATAGATTACTTTGAGGATGGAGGTTCATACTTCGAGCTGGTGGGCTGGTTCCTGAACATTTCGTTACCAGGCTAGGTAACATCTTCAGGCGAGTTTAGGGGATTATTAAATCCCCTATAGATTGCTTTTGGCAGAGGACCGAATATATTATGAGAAAAATCTTTTCTAATTAGGCTGAAGACCAAATGCTTCTGAGGTCACAGCTTGCCCACTCTGTTATAGGTGAATCCTGATTAAAGTTGTTGTCGAGATCCACTACTCGACATTCCTGGGGGGGGAACAGCTGCGGGAGAACACTGGGGAGAATGGCAGGAAGGCGGCGGCGGAAGTTTCGGCGGTGTCAGAGACTGCACGGGCCGCTCGATCATCGCTGCTCTCAGCGCTGACATTAATTGGTATATCCTAACTCGCCGTGTTCTCAGATTCCCAATGTTTGCTGGAGGAATTAAAGCTAACTTTAGCATTGATAGCATGTCTTGGCTAATTTCTTCCCTTGAGAGACTTCGGGCTACTAGACAGGTTAAGAGTTGTTGATTGTGTGTTACAATTTAGGAAACCAACTACTATCATCCTTCATAAATATTTCTATTGTGAGGGCCATTCCTTGAAAAGCCCAGGAATTTGAAAGTTTATTTGCAGTGCTAATATAAGGCTCACAGGATCTGCTTTAGGTCTTATGGGTTTTTTTTAATTATGGCACTTTTCTTGCTAGAAAAGAGTAAATTATAAGTAGTTTGGTAGTGAACTTCTTGTATGAGGCTGTCAACTCTGATGATTCAGAGGGACTATTCATTTAAAGGTATGAAATGTGACAAGCTTTATTTAATAGGTTTTAATTCTATGCTGCTAGCTTTGAAATTCTCAAGCTTTACAGTATAATCTAATTATTTTTAGCTATATATATGAATAGTGTAAGCTAAAAATGCCAATATACCGGTCTTCCTCTACCTGCTACAGGAACTGTAATCCAGTACATCAAGAGATTCCGATAAGCTGCTTTCTAAAACGAACAGAACTGTAGAACTATAAAATCAGCAAAATTACCTGTAAATGTAATTTACGTCCTATCTCCATGTAACCAATATTTTCTGTCCCTACATTATATTCTATGCCTCTTTTTCCTCTTGCCAAAGCTAATACTGGAGAGGAATAAAGAAAAAAAGCCAGAAAAAAAGAAGTTTTATGCTGCTACTGGACTTAACGTGGTATAATTGTTTCAGTGTAATTTGGATTAGATCTGAAACTAAAGGAATTTAATTAAAAACAGTTTGTCAGATAACACACACATACACAGAAGGAGAGAAATACACAACAGACACCATATTCTATTTTGTTCATAAATTCAAATAATTCGATATGGCCATCTTAAAAAAAAGGAAAAGAAAATGGTGTGAAGAATTCTCTGACAAAAACACAAATCATTTAGAAGGGTAATTTTTTTAAAATAAAACCTATGAGAAAACAACTTTTGCCTCATATGTTCCTTGCAGGAAAGGTTTACTGCTTCAACATGGCTTTGGTCTGACAAATGCTTACAGTTGCAGTGATTTACTGCATGTTGAATTCTACCCATGTGTAGTTTCTCTTTGGTTTTGTTTATAAGCAGCACTGCAATGATGAGGGAACCATACTATTCAAAGAAAGGATTTATTTTGTGATGTTCTACCTGAAAGCTATGAAATTGAAATAACATCAATATATTATCAAGATATTCTGCAGGTTTCTGGGATGGAAGAAGCAACAAATTAATTACCTCTTCTCCCAACTGCATTTCCCGGATAGACCGAAGGTGGAGTTGAGGACCCTCAAAGATGACCACACAATTAGGATCACAACTGTTGTTCAACAAGGACATGCTAATGAAGAAAAACAAAATCCAGGTAAGAAATAGATATACAGGGAAGTATCTATTCTATGAATCTATCTAGCTTAGTATCTCTCAGGTTGATACTAGAAATTGCCTAGGGAGGGACTCAAAGATTGATTGGTTCATGAGGTTGCCCACCTTAAGTTAGTGATTCTAAGTGGACAACAATACAGAAAAGCATAAAAGAAGCACAATAAAATTATCACAACACAATGCAGAGAGATCTCTACATGCAGGTCTCTAGTAAATAAAATTTTAATTTCCATAAATTTAACTACATTTTAAATATAAATAAACTATAGAAGTTGTTAACAAAGAATTCCAATTATCTCCATCATAAAATATAAGCCACAAATCATTGTGGTTTTTTAATTCATTCTATGGCAGGGATGTCGAACCTATGGCACGCGTGCCCAAGATGGCATGTGGAGCCATATCGCCCGGCATGCGCGCTCCCCCGGTTTTTTAGCACGAAAAACCATTGTTTTTTGAGTTTTTTTTCAACTAAAAACCCAGGGAAGCAAACGCATGTGTGGGGGGGCACGGGGGGATCACGCACGACCCCCCCCCCGGAGGCCCACCATGCACGCGTGCACAAACCCCAGGTTTTTAGGCCGAAAAAAGGCAAAAAACAGCCATGCGTGCGCATGCTTGGGGGGCCACGTGCAACCCCCTGCAGCCCCCCCATGCATGTGCGTGCTCCCCCGGGTTTTTAGTTAAAGAAAAAAGCCAAAAAACAATGGTTTTTCGCCTTTTTTTCGGCCTAAAAACCTGGGGGTCGCGTGCGCATGCGCGGGGGGCCTCCGGGGAGGGCGCATGACCCCCCAGGCCCCCCCATGCCTGTGTGCACAAGATTGAAAAAGAGCCAAAAAACAGCTGTGTGTGTGACCCCCCCGAAGCCCCCCCATGCATGCGTGCACAACCCCCGGATTTTTAGGTCAAAAAAAGGCAAAAAACAATGGTTTTTTGGGGCTAAAAAATGGGGGGTTGCGTGTGCATGCACGGGGGGTGGTGTACTGTGGGTGGGTGCATGTGGGAGCACGCGCATGTAAGCGCGCACACGATTTGGCATGGAACTCCAAAAAGGTTCGACATCACTGTTCTATGGGATAGAATGGGCTTGATGCCTTTTGTTTCTAGATGAAAATTCCTTAATTTCATAAAGCATCCTGAAAAATTACAATTTCTAGGATCTCACAGGCCAGAATATTGCCTGTGGTAGAAGGGAGGTGTTCAATTTTTATTTCTCAGAGTGATTCCCTCAGATAATCTCTTTTATTTGCCAGCTGCTTTGTTTTGAGCTCTCTTTCTTTCTCCACATGTTTGGATCCTTTCTTACATTACTGCTGCTTTCATTCCTAGTTTTAGCCCATAAGCCTGTCCGTACCTGCAACTCTTTTGGTTCTGCTTTAGCCTATCTGAAGTCTTTCCAAAAAACCTGAAAAAACTGTTGCTGCCTCGCATTACTACGGGAGCATGACAAAGAGAAGCAGCTATTGGACTCTTCTTGTTATCTATGAGCAGAAGCTCAGCAGAGCTTGAGTAGACAGTCTGGCTTCTTCATCCAGAACTCTTTATAACTGCTAAACGGTTATAAAGCTCTGCTGAATGAGCTGTAGCCATGTTTCCTGGAAATCTGTAAATTCCTGGAATAGAATGCAACTAAACATAGGGAAAAATATGGTTTTTAATAGTGCAAAGAGAGCCAGTTTGGTTTAGGGATTAAGACATCAAGCTAGAAACTAGCGGACCATGAGTTCGAGTCCGGCCTTGGCTACAAAGCCAGGTGGGTGACTTGGGTCGGTTACTTTTTTTCAACCTTAGGAAGGAGACAATGGCAAATCACTTCTGAAAAACCTTGCCGAGAAAACTGCGGGGACTTGTCCAAGTAGTCTCCAAGAATTGGGCATGATTGAACAGAAAAAAAATAAACTACTGCAAAAGAAAGAGGCAGTTGAATGGGAAAGTTGAAATCAAAGAAAAGTGTACAAATTTGATTGCCTTTCCAAAATTTGCCGTGAATTTGTAATTTCTAATATAAAGGAAGAAAATATTAAATATGTTGGAAGTAATTTTATCAATAGTAATTAATACCATTAAATTAGAGATTTTAGACTGCAACCTGATGTGCCAGTCAAGGGCAACCTGGGGCAGTCTCTGGTGAAAAGCTTTTCTCATTCACTATCAGAATAGTCAGATGGTAATATAAATCCCAAATCATCCAAAGTGCCAAGAACAAAATGAAGGTTGGTGTTTTCACTGGGTTGACCAATTATACTTCTGCTCTAGTGGTCATTTTCTATCTTGGTCTCAGCCCTCTTGTGTTCAGGATTTGCACACTTCTTTCATGCAATTCTGCTACATTTGACATGAAGAATCTACTCTCAAAATTATCATAGCCCTATTTCTACTACATGCTGTGAATTCAGAGACTATAGTTCCATACATTCAGCTTTATATGAATTAAATTTCTTAATGTATTTGTAGAACCTGCCAAGCTGGAGAGAAAGAGAGAGGGGGGGGAGGGGGGGAGGGAGGGAGGGAGAGAGAGAGAGACCACTAGAACCACAAAAGTAACGCTTGTCCACTGTACCTGGGATAAAGTCCAACACCAACATCCTGCATTTCTCCATTGCTTATGCTGAAACAGTTACTGGTCACCTGTAAAAACAAGGTTAAAATCTATGATTAGGATTATTAGAATAATTTAGAAATGTCTTAACCTAATGAAAGCATTGTTTAAAGAGAAGGCAACGAAAACAAAAGCCAAATAACCAGAATATTTATCCCTAACATAAATAACACCGTTTCATATTAAAATATATAAAGCAGAGACACGGTTTTTATAATAAACCAGTTAGAAACAGAAATGCTAGTGTCTTCAATGAGATGCTGAAAATTAATGTATTTTAATGTAAAAAGTACACAAATACTTTCAGTCTGTGGATGCTTGCAAAATTATATTAATCATAAATTAAAATAAAACGTGCCCTCGGTGTAATTGCAAATGCTTTGGCAGCGGAGTTAATTTAAATGGATATGTGTATACATACACACATATACTATGTACATATATACAAACACACTCTGTTTTTTTCTTAAATTACATTAATTAGTATGTCACTAGTTTAACCCATTCAGACAATCCCTATCATTTAGAAAAGCTATACATCTTAATTACGTTTCTTCTACTGCTATTGGAAACATAATTCCAGACAAGACTTGTGAGCTCTGCTTTTTCATTTTAAGCAGCAAAAATATTGGTTACAAAAATATTGACTTTGCTATTCAAAACACAGATGAACAGCTCTTTGCAGATGGGAGAAAAGTTTTCATTTTTTCTGAATTCCAAAGAAACCCAGAAGGAGAGATGAAAAAATACATCTTCATTTCCTCAAAATGATTATGATACATAAGTAGATAAAATGCTGCAGGCTAGCACAGAGTGATTGACAGAAGCAGAATATGCTAGGGAGCCTTGAGGGGAGTACTGTAGTAGTTGTTTGAATGCTGTTGGTGGCCTATTCACCCTTTAAACTAGCCTGCTACACATAGATACACCCAATGATACTGCCAGCAGAGTTGAGTAGGGTTGAACCAGCACTCAGCACACAGCCTCTACTCTCAGAATATCAGCACTAGGGTTGGTCTACTCCACAGCTGAATACTGTGCCCCCAAAATTATGAGTAACCCACTTCTTTCTGTGCATGCTGATCTTCCTCATCTATCAATTGGCAGGCTTAAATTCAGGAAGCCCTCTCTGGCACTTGCTTAACAGCTGTGTAACAACTTTGACTTCAACTCGCAGTGGAAAGCCAAATGGGTGCTGAACGCCTAGATACAGGCAACTACGTAGATGACCCTACACAAAAGGTGCCAGGTTTTGACCTTCCTTGCCAGCATTTGTCAACTCTGAACAGGATCCATACCCAACATGGTGTCTGCCAGGACTCATTATTTAAGTGGGGTCTTGTCTCTATCCCTCAGTGTGACTGTGGTGCTCCTCAACAAAATATCCATCACATTGTGTCCGAATGTCCATCAAGAGCTTACACCAGCCCAATGTCTGATTTTTTCAACATAGACCACCCTGTCCTTGAATGGCTGGGTGGACTGGACATTAACATTTGAACACTAGAAGTCCATGTACTTGCCATACGCTAAATAAATAAATAAAAGCACACAGTAGCATGGTAGGAATCAAAAGCTTGTCACTTATCTTGGGCAAAAAACACATTGTTCTGATGCTACTCTGGCAGAAAGAGAAGGCAAGTAAGCATTTGGAAATACTGTAACCATCATCTGCTTAGTCCTTATGGTAGAAAAAGAGACTGACCACATAGAGGAAGATTATTCCTTGTGGGTTTCTTGTGCTCAGAATGGCACGCTATGGTAGATTTGATACACTGAGGTGAATCCCTACACGCTGTTGCCCAGAAGGAAATGGGAGAATAAAATGTCAGTTCTTACTATGACCAATCCTTTACACAGAAAAACATGGAGAAACAGAGGTGGCAGTGTTAAGTCACTGAGCAGAGGGTGCTGTCTGCTTTCTCTTTTTCTACAGCCTAGTTTCCTTTTAACAGTAAGAGAAATGAAAAGAGGATGATTGTCTCCTGTGTGCATGCCTCTTTGCTTGTCTGAAAGGAGGTCACTTGCAGAGAGAAAAATAAAACTCAAGGAAGCATGGCTCCACTCTCTCTGCATCTAATTTCTCTAGAGGATGTTATGGGAAGAATTGTGCTTGGCCAACCAAGAAGCAACTTTGTCAGTGGGAAGCCTTATCCTCTGTTTACTGGGAGATACAGAGAATAACATAGAATAAGAGGCTTGGAAGGGACCTTGGATGTTTTATAGTTCAACCCCATGCTCAAGCAGGAGACCCTATACCATTCCAAACAAATGGCTGTCCAATCTGTTGTTGAAAACCTCCAGTGACGGACCATCCACAACTTCTGTGGCCTTGAGTGGTGCAGCGGTTAAGAACGCTGTACTTAAGTAATTAAGTATTCAGCTCCCAGCTGCCTGCAATTTAG
>JANHJO010002213.1:178794-188895 GCA_032468235.1 Pseudoxyrhopus heterurus | reverse complement strand
AGAGATATGCCAAATATGGTTGTCCTACATGTCTACCTTTGTCCCATGTCATGCTGCAGTGTTAGCATTTAATACGAGACTTTAAACATTTTGTTTCTACACAGGAAAAGGAAAGTTAAGAATATATGCCCTAATATCTGAAAGAACAATGTTGCAATATTTCAAGATTAGGAAAATTATATCCCTAGCTTGTCCACAACTTGAAATGGAACATTGTTAATTGAAAGTAATCATGGGAAGACAATTAGGTCAGAGAAGAATAAAATATATGTAATGTAAATCTCTCTCTCTCCCCCATCCACCCCAAAAACCATTCACATATAATTTCCCTCCTCTCAGCAATTTAATAGGGAGGAACAATTCTCAAAATAACCCTGAAGTAAGTTTCAAATTAAAAATGTAATTTAGTGCCTGTTAAAAAAAATGTAATAAGAAAAGGAGAGAGGGACAATAGTAAGTCAATCTTTGTCTGCATTCTATAATGAGCAAAATGGTCAGACGTGCAGGGAAACTAAGAGTAAAAATAAGGGCTCTAGTTTCTTTTTAAAACCTGCTATTCCCCCCAAAATAAGACACCATCAGAGCCAACACCAGCCAGAGCATAAAATAACTGAAAGGAATCATACAAGATTAGAAATGATGGAGAAAGGTGGTTCACAGAATCTCCAAGAATCAGACATGATTGAATGGATAGCATCATAATCATTTCAAGAGCGCAAAGTTCTTAAATGTATTGAAAAGCATACTTTATTCAGGCAACTATGATTCCACATGATATATCAGTATAATGAAGCAGAATTTAGTGGGATAATATATAATTTTCTGTTTATCAAGCCATACATTTTGCTATACAAACATGAGCATACAAACATTAAAAAAATGCTAAAGTTATCAATATAATACAATGCTCTTTTTTATTCATCCACTCATTCAATCAATGTATCCACTGCCTTAATGTTTCTTGGAAGCTTACAAGCAACAGTAAAAAAAAAATACATTCAAGGTAAACTAAATGATTAGTTAAAATATAACTAATATAATTTCTCAATTCTATTAATTCGCTAATTCAGATACTTTTCAAATTTTTGATTTGTTTCAAAATAAGAACTGCATAAATGGCCGTTTTCTGCAAATACAAAGAGCTACTGCTTTCATTAGGAAAGACCTGAGAGCATTACTGTACTAGGTTATTAACTAATTCATGGAACATGTAATTTATATAAGACCATTGCAGAAAATAATTTTGGATGATCAAATGCAAAGATACAAGAACCCTGACAAATAATTATTTACCAACAATTCTTCACTTTCTAATGGATCCTGCAATACAGAAAGATGTTGATTTTGCCTGGAGCAATTCTAAATTGCTTCTGGCAACAAAAACTAACTAAGTATCTCCCTTTTACAGCTTATGTACTGCAGGAATCTAGCTAATTAAAAAAAAGGAAGAAACCATTGCACTGTGCTGAAGCGCATTTCAATACTGAGTGAACTTTCAGTTCACCCATATGGATTGATCTTTTCACTCTCAAACTTGAAGCCTACTGTACGGTTTTCATATACAAAGGTTTCTGCAGGCGCTCTTCTGTTGAGCTTCACACCTAATTAAGATCTCATAATGGGCTGAGCCAGCCTGTTTATATGTACTAAGAGCTTATCTTCCTTTCTGTTTACCATCCTTTACATAACTTGAAATTTAAGTCATTTGGGATCTGGAAGTTTCTTTTGTCTGCTGCAGTTCATTATTATTACTTTTTTGTAGGTGTTCAGGTTCAGACCTGTTATTTAAAGTAGGTTGGGTCAGATGCTGAACTTAGCAAATTTAGAACAAAGCTAGAGAAAAGAAGAAAATATGACTTTCGCTTTCAGCTCAAGGTTGGCAAACTCCCCTTATAATTTCTGCCAAGAGTAGGCAATCATCAACACTGGTTGCATATGGTGGAAAACTAGCAGGAGAGATACAGTGAACCAGAGTGGAAAGCTGCTTCTAATGCAACCACTTCATCTCAGAACAAAAATTCATTTGAATTTTATTTATGCTTTTTAAGCTCAAAATTTCTTATTAATAAGATAGTCAACATGGGATTTCACTATGGATTGGGAGCTACCTGACAGAAGCAATACTGTGAATATTAAGAATTGCTTGCAAAAGAATATGAGCTTTTTTTTTTCTTTGCTCCCAGATTCTTCAGGAAAAATGCTTGGTTGTTCAGAAGTTTTCCAGGAATGGCGGGAACTCTACTCTGAATCTAAGACACTAATAATGCAAAATGAGGAAATGGTCTGCTTGAAAAAACTTTCCAGTGAGTTGATACATTTAACAAGCTTGTACCAAAAGTTTAAATTGTCCTTAAAATTATATTTGTAAGCATGATTTTCAGATCTCCTAAATCAGTCCTGAAGCATATATTATGCCAATTAGTATTTTAACATAGCCCTTACAATACTGAGTTGTTGTTTTCTTCCCATAATAAAATAAATATAACATTTAAACATCAATACTAAAAAAGATTTTATTTGCTAAGTCCTGCATCAATTTATTTTAAACAAAAGTTCAAAAATCTATTTTATGGTTACAAAGGCACTTTGGGTATGCTGTTTATGTTTTAGGGCTCCATGCATTTTATGTATTAATTAATATGTTTCTCAGTTAAACAAATAACAGACCATTAAATCAACGTACTTATTCTGAAGCTTCATAAGGACAGAGAAGAGGCATGCTGAATCAGACAGGCTACAGGCCGATCTAGTTCATCATTCTGGATCTCATAGTAGCGAATTAGATGAATTTTGGAAGCTCCAAATGTGGACAGAAGGGAGACATCCCTCTGCTATGTTGGGTCTCCAACAACTGGTGTTTAACATATGCTGCCTGTAGTTCTAAAGGAAATAATTATTCCAAGCCCACTGCTAGCCACTGTTCCATTGCTTTTTTCAGCTCTCACTTATCCAATTTAAATTTTAGCCCAATAACAATTGCATATGTAACATTTTTATTTTTATTGATCCTGAATCCTACTGAATTACATTTTATGAGTAACTCTTTAGTTCTAATATGAGACAATGAGAAAAATTTTCATTGATATTTTGCCTACTATGCACAGTTATAAAACCCTATCATGTCTCTTCTAATCCGTCTTTATTCCGTGCTTAAAAGTTCTAAATAGTAGAGGTTTCTCCTGTGGTCCCCTCATAATTTTTGGCTGCTTTCTTTTTGTACCTTTCTCTACTCTTCAATATCTTTTTGCAGTTCTAGTCAAAACGGTACACAGCACACCTGCACAACCTTAAAATGGCTAACAAAAATAAATTCATACACTAATCATTATCAATAATCAATTACAAAAAACTGAAAGAAATCAAAACTAACTTCAGGGAGAGCCATTACAAACAGCATAGCTTAAATCAAACATAATTAAATTATGTCAGTACTATTAATTCTGAATTTCATCAATTATTCCTTTAAAATCAAAATGTGTAACGCAATTACAATCTTACTCCATTTGAGTTTTTTCTCTCAACCCCACAACTACCTGCTGAAATCTTAAATTGTAGTATTATTAAATGCATGATGTCAAGTAAAAAGAAAGGGGGGGGAAATGCAACCACAGCAGTATATGTCTTTTCATGGTTTATTAGGTGCTGGCATAGTGATGCCCTTTGCTGTTTTAAAACTGAACATACATCAACACTTCCTGCTGTTTCAAAGACACAGTGATTGAAAGCAAGGCTCACAATTATAGTAAAACTACAAGACCTGTCAGTTATGAGGCTTGCCCTGTAGCAGCAAACGGGATAGATTTACACCTGGAAGAAGCATCTACAGAGTAAGAACAGCACATTTATTGTTTTCCTCTTCTTAACAAAAGAAATAAGGGAACATCTATAGGAGACACTCACATATTTACCAGATGTTATAGGCAACCATGTACCATTTTGCATGCAGAAATTTAAATATCGTAAAACATAGACTGAATATGGGTGTGTCTGCTTCTACATATGTCAAATCAAACCAATTTCTTTTTGGTCATGAAAATTTTATTAGCATCATTCTCTCTGGTGTCATGGATTTTCTTTTTATTATGAGATCTTGCTTTTATGTTATCTCCGCCATGAAATTGATAATAGCCTCTGCTTTTTAAAAAACAAACACAAATGAGCAAATAGAAACTGTTAACATGAAACTTTAAAATAATAGGGATGGTGAGGAGATGGCTATTTCCTCCCATATATTTTCAATTGTGTCTGCCTTCTTACAATGCATAATCATTGCAGATTTCAATATAAAAGAAATTTTTCATTTGAAATATTGTGTGCTTTCATAAATATGTAGCATCTCTGAGTGGTCAACATGCCTTTCAAATTAATAATTCTGATACTAAATCACCCAGGAAGCCAAAACTGATTTAAAAAGGACAATAAATATCCAAGAGGAGAATACTGTAGTCTTTAATTTCTAGAAAAATTCTGGATATCTTCTCCAATGAAATATGATAATTCAAATTGAAAATGCAAACAACTGTGAAGAAGAAACCAGAAGCAATCTCAAGCTAATGGTTACAGAATTGATTTGGAAACCTGGAACATTCATGGGCTTTTTGAAGATATCTCTGAAAGGTGTCCAGAGAGCATATGTTAATTTGAAACTGACTCCAATTTCTTCTTACTGTATCCTATGTCAATACATTTCTCATTTTTTGTATAGAAGAGAAGAGAAGAGAAGAGAAGAGAAGAGAAGAGAAGAGAAGAGAATAAAATAGAACAGAACAGAACAGAACAGAACAGAATAATTTATTGGCCAAGTGTGATTGTATACACTGTACTAGTAAACAAGAAAGCATGGGATTCCAGTTTTTTGAAGTACCGGTAACTGTTCAAATTTATATTTGGATTGATTTTACTGCTTTGAATGGCAAGTAGCAATCTATTCAACAATTTCAAATATTGAACCATGCTGATACATCCTCCCATAGGCATTCCTATCAACTGAAGGAAACAATGAATCAAACTGATGCTCAGCTGATACAGGGTCAATATGTATAAGCTAAAAAAGATGAGGTTTAGGGGACTTCCTCTGTTCCCCTTTTGGGGGGAACTCTATCACAACAAATGCTTGTGTATTCCTCTTTCCTTGAGGAAAGAAGTTTTACAACCATCCAGTGGACATTCTGGAGTATGTAATTGACCTCTATCTTTCCCTGTGATTTTGATGAACTTGTGTTAGAGAAGATGTTAAATATTATATATATATATTTATGCCATACTGGTTATCATGCCATGCACAATGTGTGAAATTGTCTCAACACCTTCATCTGAATATGTCATAGCATTTTGTCCCTTCTCCAACACATTTAAGGGTGAGGCTTTAAACCTCACTAACATAAATGTCCTTCTATGCAAGACAGAGATTACTGGAAAAAATAATTAGGAATAGTGAAAGATCTATGACAGAGGGCCCATAACAAAATTTTTTAAAAATGATCTGTTGTTCTGCAGGTCCAGGCTCTATTGGACTCTAACATAGCTTTCTCTAGTCAAAAATATAGATTGGACCAAGAGGTCAAAAATAAGGTAAACAAAAGGCTGTATTTTTTTCCAAGAGAAAATAAACTTAGCAGCAAAGATACACTGGGATAAAAATTCAACCCAGAACAGTTCTTTCAGCCAGCATGCCAAACAACAAATTCTCAAGAGGGTATCCACAGAGGCACAACCCAGTTCTTGCAGAGTAAAAACATTTGGCACAAATCAAGGAACTTGAAACATGGTTCTTATACATTTTACAGGATTGCTTCTAAGGGCATTTTATCTTTATGAGAAATTGTGTGTCATACAGCAGACATAACACCTTGGCTTTAAGTAATTTAAGTATTGCAGGGGCAAAGTTATTACTATTACAACTAGCAAATCTAATTATAGCATTGGAGGCCTTTGGGGCACATTTTATAATTTCTAAGGTTTGTTGTTTCACAGCAGTGAAATACTGAAGCAGATTTTTAAATATATGCAATGTAATATGCAGAATTAGAATGCCACCAATTTTCCAATTATGGTGGCAGTTGGTGCATATCTTGGTGAATAAGGACACCTTTGTTTTGGGTTAATTTTTAATTTTGCATCATGCTGGAATGTATGCAAGAACTGAACATTTTCCGAGAGCCATCCTGAGTCTATAGATTGCTTTTATTGAAATTGAAAATTAAAATGTTGTGCCTGTTTCAACGTTGCTGGACAGGTATTTCCAATATAATGTTAATCTGTTTATGTTAAATACAATTTGCATTTTCACAGAATCATAGGCTTGGTAGAAACTTTGGAAATCTTCTATTCCACCCTATCACCCAAGCCAAAAATATTAATACCATTCCAGACAAATGGCTTTCTAACATTTGCTTTAAAAGTTCCAGTGATGAAGCATCCCTTTTGGTTTTCCTTTTTAATATGTCTCATAGCCAGGAAATTCCTCGTTTTGATTTGGAATTCCCTTTGTTGAGCTTCCACCCACTGGTCCTGCTATAGAGAATAATTCCATGCCTTTGATTTATTATGATCACTCTTCATTATATTCATGATATTATGACTTTGGTTAGCCTTTTCCTCTTTAGGCTATGCATATGCAAATCCTTAACTGTTATTCCTAGGATTTATCCTCCTAGTCCCTCACCATGTTTGTCAGTTTTCTCTGCAATCCAGAGTCCACTTCCAGTTCCTCAGCATCCTTCTTATACTATGGTGATCAGAACTGGACAAAGTCTTCCAGGTGCAGCCTGATCAGTACAGCAAAGAACTTCTACATTTACTACTGGTGAGACAGGCATAGCCCTGTTTTCTACCTCTATTTTCAGGCTACCTAAATGCAGCACCTTATAGTTTTGCATACTGTTGAAGAGGTCCCGATGTTCAAATCTATCAAGATCCTTTTGAAACTAGAGCCTGTTTTTTAATGTGTTAGCAATCTCTCCGCCCACTCTGTGGCATGTGAAAGTTTGATCAATGTCCTTTCTTTCTCTAAGGTATTTATAAAAAATATTAAAGAGACCTGGTTTGAGGAGAGAACGTCAAGTAGGCCCACTTTCTTCTAACATATTTGTTAAATTTACGGACAAATATTGTATGGCAAAATCTAAATAAAAATGGTGGATTGAATTTACTGCCGCATGAAGATATCTCATTCACACAATGAGGCTTCTCTTTCTTTCTTTTCAGTGTCACCTTTCCTAACATCCAAATGTGTTCCAGAACATTCACAATTCTCCAGAGCAGATTTGTGGGACATAGGAGAAATCTAAATTGCTTGGTTTTCCACTAAAGTCATGGAAAATAGATTAGGAGGGGAAAAAATGGGTCTGAGGCAAGAACTGGTAGAAAACTCCTACAATGAGCTAACTGGTGTAATAAGAAGTCACTGGCATATTTCCACCAACTCGTTTTCTCTCACTCAAATGAATATACATCTTTTATAATAATAAAAATTGAAATTATTACTTGAATTTGATTTTTATCCACTATATTATGTTAAAATATAAAATATCTTTTAATAGTAATTTCTAAATTGTGTCTCTGATCATGATATACTTTATTAAGGTACTAAGGGTGAAAAGGAGTACATTTGGAAGCTCTAATCCCAAGATAAAGAATAGTGAAATAAAATATTTTATTTTAAAATGAAGGGTATGTCCTCTCTTCCTCTGGTGCCTGAGAGGTAAAAAGAGAAGAGACAATTTGGGAGTTGGATAGATACCCGACCCAAAACTAGCCATAAATCCTACAATGTTTCTTGCAAGAATCTGACTACTCACCTTTTTCATTTCTTTTTGTTGTGATCTTAAAAGATACAACATATGCCTCAGTAACTCAGTATCACTAAGAACACTTATATTCCTAAATAAATGGCAGGTGTTTTGTTAATCAGCAGGCACGACTTAAAAAAAAATCAGCTACATCATTGTGTTTCTTCATAAACCATGATAAGAATTTCTCTGATGTCAGCTGTTTTTGTTCTAAAATTGAATTATAGGAAAAAGATGTTAGGATAGGGGGAAAAGGAAGAAGGAAAAAACACTGCAAATCAAGTTAACTGGGAGTGAAATCAAATGTATAAATTTTGTGTGCATCAACTTCAGTTGCACTGTGCCTTACAGCTTAATCATTGATTTCTAAAATCCAAAAATGAGATTCAAATTAGGCATTCGAATTTTTATCATGGTCCAGCAGTCTCTGGTAATTGTGATATGCTACTCTGCGTAACAATAGAAAAATACACCTTTTACAGCCAGGTTAACTGTTCTCAAAGGGAAGATCTGTCCCCTTCCCAAGAACAGATGTAGCTACTAATATGATTAAAGCATCTGCAGATGGTGTGGAGCTGACACTGGCAGCAGTTTCAGATAGTATAGTGTAGGTGAATTCTCAGCTCCTACCTAATTTGAAAGCATGCTTAAAACATCCTTTTTGAAACTTTATTTTTATGTTATTGTTTCTATCTTTGTAAACTTACCATCTCAATGTTATAGAACCTATGTAGTTCAACATTCTGTTCCAATAGCGGCCATCTAATAGACTATTGGAAACCCAAAGTCAGGAAATGAAAGCAAGTTAACTCTTCCCTTCCCTCATAAATAGTACTCGGTGGAATTCTGCTTCCAGCATTGCAAGCAACATATAATTCTCAAAACGTGTGCTCACTGAAGTGTTAGCTCTCTCATGATCAAAAACAAACAGTATTATTCTGATGTGGCTGCTACCAAAACAAGGAACAGATGACACTATCTCTCTCTCCCTACAGAGGTTGGCAAATAGGCAAAATAAATTGAATATTGATTACAGCGTACTTATATCTCGCATTTATTACATAGCAGTCACTGTAATTCTTAATAAATCAAATGTTTTCCACCTTGCCAAGGAAAACCCAGGCACCTGATAGCTATGTGCTGCAGAAAAAGTGTCTGATTCTCTTTTAAAGCAAATCATGGCCTCACTATATCTTTCCACAGTAAAATTCATATTATGATAGAGTCAAATTTCATAGTCAAATTTCATTTAAGAATGCTTTGCCTAAGGACCTCTATATCACTCATCACTGCATAACCTCAGTTTTAGAATTAGGAACCATGGGAGGAAAAATACTTCTGCATTATTAGCAATAGTACTTAGACTTATATACTACTTCACAGTGCTTCACAGCGCTCTCTAAGCAGTTTGCAGAGTCAGCACATCGCCCCCACCAAGCTGGGTCCTCATTTTACTGATCTCTGAAGGTAAATTTTAACTTTCAAACATGTTTAATTTTATTCACCTTTATCATGTCTCCATTATTTGCTTTCTGTCTTAAATTAAAAACCAACTTGTCCTCAGAGGGTCTATTGTTTATACGCCTTCATTTAGAGACCTACGTATTCATTCATATTCTCCACTTTCTATGTTCTTCTGCCAAGAGGACTACTTATCTAATTACTGGTAAGTTCCTCTGGAATCTTTGATGAGGGTCTTAATCAAAAGCTTTTTTAACATCTACATTAAGTGTCTATCACTTATCTACGTGTTTTTGACATGCTCAAACATTATAAAAATTAAGTGAGATAGTTCTTACTTTATAAAATTATATATATATATATATATATACAGTATATATATAAAAAGAATTATCTCACTTAGCTTTTGAGCATGTCATAGATAAGTGATTATACACAGAAGGGGGGGGAGAGAGAAAGAGAAGAGTATTTTCTTTAATGTTTTTCCTCAATTTACCTAAAATATATGCTGTTAATTGGTCTGTAATTTTCTGAAATTTCTAATCTAGCCCAAATCATTTTTGCATATTGATAATATACTACCACAACCCAGATATCAAAGCCCATTTTAGGGACATGATAAATACTTTACAGAAAATCAGACATTTCATATTTTAAGTTTTCAAAAAAAAAGTTTTCGTTGTTTTGTTTGAATGGAAGCCACTTATAGACATGTAAATATATCTCTGTGGTATAAGTAGATGCCAATGGTGGGATTCAATTTTTTTTACTATCTACTCTGTGGGCGTGGCTTGGTGGTCATGTGACTGGGTGGGTGTGGCTTGGTGGCCATGTGACTGGGTGGGTGTGG
>JANHJO010002213.1:126328-140494 GCA_032468235.1 Pseudoxyrhopus heterurus | reverse complement strand
TTGGGGGCAATATGCTGACATTGTAATCCGCTGAGAGAGGGTTGAAAGCCCTGATAGGCAGTATATAAATACAGTGCTATTGCTATTGATCCGCTTAAAATAAAGTTTTTTTAAAAAAAAATTACATATAGATTTTACACCATGTTTGATTAAACTTTAATACACATATCAAACTGGAACAGCTGCATTCACCTTAGATCCTGACCCCAAAACAAGCAAGAACCATGATGGCCTAGCATAGGTTCATTCTAGATATACTTCAAATACATATATGTTCTGTATAAGCAGGGAAGTTACTTTTTTCAGTTCCCTTTTCTTCTAAAACTACTTGTGCTATTTAAGAGATCTTTTGAATTGAGGAGGCACAAGAAACTGCAGTGGAAAGAAAGACTTGTTATACAAATGGAGTTCTGCTTGCTTCATTTTAGATCTAATACCATTGGTGTTTCATATCTCAAGCATACGTGAACTTATACTCCATTCCAATTTTAAAAAACTTGTATGTCAGAACAATTCAATGGACTTCTGCTTCACAGGCAATAGCTCTGAAAATGTGAGTTCTGGTTTGAAAAGACAGGTCTTTGGTAAATGCTGGCAATTTATTTACTTCTTATACAATCATCTTCTTAACCTATTAGAACTGGATGCAGTTTCTTTTGTTTAGACAATAAAATATATTGTAGATTTTTTTTCTAGGAATTCCAAACATTTTTACCAATCTTATAACAAAAGGCATATTAAAGTAATTGGTTATGAGTACTGATTATGTTCCACCAGGTGTTCAGCCATGATTGGAGTGCCCCCTATTTGCATAACTACCTCCTTACCTAGTCATGGAGAGAGTAATAAGTATAAAAGAAAGCCTGTGATTTATCAAGTGGTTCTTCAGGAAGGAAGAGTGATTTTCTTAATCCTGCCATCTGCATAGTTCACTGTATAAATAACCATTCTTTCAAAAACAATTTCATTTTACTTGAGAATTCAACATACTCCAGATTCCCACTTCGATTTTGCATTACGACTAGAGGATTCATTAAAGCTGAATTATCAATTAGCCCAACAGTTCTCTGACTTAGCAGATAAATGAAAGAAGAAAAAACACATTTATATTGAGAAAACAATTTCATCTCCTTTATACTAAGTCTGTATTAGGAGGCAGAAAAGCAAGACACATAAAAACTATAGTATCCTTTCTTCACCAAATTGATAGCAAATTGATCACCAAAAGACACTAACTACTTCAGTCACAAAAGTATCTTATGGAATTCTGTATCTTCTTAAATCTTAATCAATTTCAGGGTGTTCTTTTTTATTTATGTTTGATTTATATGCATGACATCCATCAAAAAGCATAAAATAGCAAATCGCCTTTCTTATGGTACATAAAGATTTCTATCTGCCTATCTCAGGAATAAAACAAGATTGCTCAGCTATTTTTTCCCTGTCATATTAACACTTTATAGAAATAATGTGTCTAACAATGGCCCGAAATGGAAGTAGAAAAACCATGCTTTCCATGCAATGCATTTAATTGAAAGATAGCCTGATCACAAATCTCAGTTGTGTGAAATGTACTTCCCCAGGGGGACCATTTGTTTCATCTGTAACTGGAAGAATTTCAGCAATAAAGAAATTTGCAGAATTTCTAAAAACTGCACTGGCCAATGGATTCTTCTTTTATTATTAACTTTTACATTGCTCTTTATATAATTGACTATTAAGATATAGTCTGCTCAAGACAAATGGACTAGAACTATTTTGCTTGCCTCATATAATCCCAGGCCAAAAATAATCACTGTCATAATTATAATGGAGGTATAAGATACAGGTAGTTTTTGACTTATGACCACAATTGAGCCCAAAATTTTGGTTGTTAAGTGAGACATTTCTTAAGTGAGTTTTGCCCCATTTTACAACTTTTCTTGCCACAATTGTTAAGTAAATTGCCACAGTTGATAAGTTAGTCATATAGTTGTTAAGTGAGTCTGGCTTTCCCATTGACTTTGCTTGTCAAAAGGACGCAAAAGATGATCACATGGCCCTGAACACTGCAACCGTCATAAGTATGAACCAGTTGCCAAACATCTGAATTTTGATCACATGATCATGGGGATGCTGCAAAGGTCATAACTGTGAAAAACAGTCATAAGACACATTTCTCAATGCCATTGTATTTTTGAACAGTCACTAAGCAAACTGTTGTAAGTTGAAGACTAACTGTAATGAGTTGATTATCCAGAAATTCTGAACAGTCATTAAAATATGTTGGCATATTTTATACATTCCTTATTCTTTTCCTTATACATTCTTTTCATTCCCGTCTGTACAGCTGCACTTGGAAGAAATTGTTTCTTAGAGCATAGGAAAAACTGGTTCTCTCAGTGGTTAAAAAGAGACAAAATAAGCTGCAGTGAGATACTTTTTCAAGAAATCTTCCCAGCTTTTGGAGTAACTATTTTCCAGTTTCTAACCTTTCCTTTTTGGATAAGTCTACTGAGAAGATAGAGCAGTGTATTCTAGAGGCATAGATTATCTAAACCTCCTTTAGTCTGGATTCAAATCTGGATATGGATGACAATGCCAGAGGCCTAGTGCCACTGTGGTGAATTGATTTTGTTGTGAACTAGATAGGAGATTACACTCTTTCTGGTCTTCTTAGAACTTTTAAGGGCATTCAGTACTATTAATCACTGTGTTGTTCTGCACTATATGCAACAGTTGGGAGTTGGTGCCATTGTGTTATAGCATTTCTGCTCCTCCTAGATCAAGTCCATGGCAGTGGGGAACAGAGGCAGGTCTTGATACTGTCCCAGGCTTCAGTTCTCTTCTCCAATTTTTAATATTTGCATGAAACCACTGGGAGAGTTCATCTCTCAGTTTGTTGCTGATGATATAGGCTGAGCTGTCTAGAAATTCTAGAAATCGTAGAAATTCTGATCTGGTATTTGGAGGCTACTGGAAACAGCAGGCGAACCCTAGGAAGACCACGTTACAATTTATTTGTAAGTATTCTTGCTCTGGATAGCAAGACTCTTGCTCTGGATAGGAAACCATTTGTTGTAGATCTACTTGGAGATTACGTTTCTAACAATTATGAGTAGGTAAATCACATCACACAATTAAATTACTGCAATCTATATGGCATGTAGAAGAAGAACATTTGGAAACTGCAACTGACACAACATACATATAGTTTTACTGTCTTATTATGGTAAGGATATACCACCATAATCGGCCAGGAATCCATGCAGATTATGGTAGTATATAAGGAAGACATTTAAAGAACCAAATAACCAAATTGAGACATATCTAAATTGGCAAGATGCAACGCCAATTAAAGTTTAGATTTTAAATACTTATTTTACTGCATTCCATTATGCAGCAAACTACAATCTATATATTATCTATATATTATTTGACATAAGCTCAAAAATTTAAGCAGTAGCTCTTGGAAAACAAGGGTCCAAGAAGAATAGTAACTTGGACAACTTCTTTTCTTTTTTCTATTTTCAGTACTTTGGGTATTATCTATATACAGCAGAGACTTCGATAAATGCCATGTAGAAGAACAGATTTATTTATTCATACAAATAGACATATACAGGTAGTCTTAGACTGATGACCACAATTGAGCCCAAAATCTCTGTTGTTAAGTGAGACATTTGTTAAGTGAGTTTTCCCCCTTTTACAACATTTCTTGCCACAGTTGTTAACTGACTCATTGTAGTTGATAAGCTAGTAACCTGGCTGTTAAGTGAATCTGGCTTCCCCATTGACTTTGCTTGTCAGAAGGATGCAAAAGGTGATCACATGACCCTGGGACACTGCAACAGTCATAAGTATGAGCCAGTTGCCAAGCATCTGAATTTTGATCACATGATCATGGGAATGCTGCAAAGGTTGTCACTGTGAAACATGGTCGTAAGTCACTTTTTTCAGTGCCACTGTAACTTTGAACAGTCACTAAATGAACTGTTATAAGTCGAGGACTACCTGTACTTCCCTATTCTAGAATTTTGACAATTTCCAATAACCATTAAAATAGTAGAACAGAAATCAGTGAAAAGCAAAGAATCAACAATAAAGCATTGCATTATGGCAACCCCCACCCATCCCTAGCATTATCACCAGCCGCATTAGGCCTACCTTCCATTTTCCTCAAACATCTGAGTACTTTATTTCCTAACACCAGTCACCCCACTGGCCTATACCTGTTCCACATCCTTCTGGGCTCCAGCTATTTGGTAATAACTTCCACAAAATTTCTGAACTGTTTTTTACCTGTCCTTTAGAGTAACTTCATTTTTAGTTTCCATTGCAATTGAATATGAAAGAAATTAAAAAGAAAGTATAAACTAAAAGAAACTAAAAAGAAACTATAAACTATTGGAATATGACCGTATACATTTTCAATTCTATTACTGTATTCATTTTTGGACATTCTATATCACCAAAATATTGCTTCACTGTGAGAACAGACTAAAATATTATATTGTAGCGAGAAAGGATAACTGAAGGGGACATGCCAGATATTAGAAGACTGCATTTCCCTCCATCATACAATATTACAGTAGACTGAAAAGTCACTGAATGTAATTAATTAGCAATAGATTCTAGGAGAGACTTGAGAGAGCAATTTCTCAATCATACGTAATTACCTAATTATGGTGATGGCCACAAGCTCCATTATTATCTTTAAACTAACAAATCAGATCATGGAAGATTTGTGAGTTTCATAGCTTTATAGATTTTATAAACACAAGGGCATCTTCAGATAGATGCATCTGCTCGTGAATTAAAATGTTGAACTATATTGTCCTTATTCAGCAAGGTACTTCTTATGAAATATCTTGGTTTCATGGGTAAGATTTAAGACTCAGAAGCAGTTGTACACTGCGGTGTCATGTGGAGTTTTATTTTACAAGTGATGAGAGATTGTGGGAAGGCTGAGAAAAGAAGGCAAGAAAACACCGAGATAAATAATCAAGAGATAGTGGGCAAGTCAGTTGACTGCTTATATCATAAAAAAGCAACTTAGCTCAGGTATAGAGAAATCTTGGAAGAAGCATTTCAAATCATTCAGAGAGAATCCACCTTAATTAATTCATTATAAATAAGGCTAGGAAATTCCTATTACAGTTACCAAGATTGATATCAAGCCCTACATTCAGCTGTGTAAGATCATGGAAGCCAGAAGTACACAGATTTTAATAAGGTACATAAATGTCAGTCTGTATAAGTACAGAATCTTGAAACTATAATAGGATTTTCCAAATCTCTTGATTGTTTATGTCTCTGTTTATTTCTCTTCCTTTCCCAAACTTCCCACAATCTCTCTCAGAAATCTATGGTTTTTCCATCGTCAGGGCCTGATATCATTGTATCTCACAGCTATCAAGATTGATAGCTTAGTTAATTTTCTCAAATAACATAGAATGTGCAGTATATTCTCCTTATCTTTTGTTTTACACTGTATAAAATTATTTATAAAGTTGTGTCGCATAATGGATGATAATGAGGAACTTAGGGTCAAGGAACAACATATTGTAAATCCACCTACAAAATGTTTTACATGCATTAAAAGCACATAATTTTGCTTTTTCTATGTCTAATCATATACTTTTTTCCTTGCCTACCTTTAGTTTGCATTAAAGCACATCCAAGCTATCCTAGTTAATTACTACTTGCTACAGAATCCTCCATAGCTAGGATAGTGTTTGCTAAAAGTTCAATAGTTTTAAAGATGCTGTTTTGCTGCTGAGGGGGGAAGAAATTTAAAGAGAACGGAATAAGAAAAGTTTAAGCTTTTCCACAATTAATTACCAGATAATAAAATATACCATATTCTGCTTTACTGCAACAATACTAATTCCAAAATGATATTTATCATGATTGTTTTTTGAGGGGAAAACTTACAGTAAAGTTAGAAATAGGATGAAACAAAAATAAATTCCAGTATGGAATGTGTCACCCACAGTCAGAAAGACACTTTTATCTGAAATATTTTTAGTTATTATGGATGGGCTGAGAAAACAACTCCACAAGTATCAAAAGTCCAACTGGAACTTTTCATACAACTGGAACTTTTCATAATTATTATTTTTCTCATAAAACATACATCAATTCAGATGAAGAGTAATTAAATTAACATATTGCTAATTGCATCATCAAGAGTTATATCAAATTTTTAAAGTTTAATGGAAGGAATAGGGGAAAAAATTAAGTATCAAGGGAAGATTCCTTTTCAATTATACAAGGAATAATAGTGTATAAATTAGTTCTGACCCCAAAAAGGCTCTTTCAACTATGGAACAGGGTACTTCATGAGTTTTAAAAGTATCTGATTCAAAAAAGCCATCCTGACCTTGAAAAGACTGGAATAGCTCATTTCCCAGTTGAACTTTCAAGGATGTAACATTTTTACATCCATCCATAAAGGATTTTCACAGGATCACAGCAGGGAAGAAAAGGATTAAACATTTTTCTTACATGTGATAACCCTAATAAAGTCTTTACTGTATTTGAAATAGCTATTATAGTCTAACCCTTGAACAATGGTTTGAGAAAAGTAAATTCTTGTACTTTATCATTTCATTTAAACTACAAAAAGAGAAACATAAAAAGAGAAGTGCCATCATTGACAGGTACATAAGAGGAAAATATGTAAGCAATGCTTTTCCAAATACATTCATTCCATTGAGGTTATAGTGAATTCTTCCAATTTCAAGTACAGCACTATACTTAATAGCTTTCCTATTAAGAAGTGTCTGTGGCCATCCTCGGTGGTTAGATCAATTCAGTTTGCTACTCAGCTAAGTTTTTTTGCCCATCCACAAAGACAAAGCACATGTCAGGGTTCCAACTGATGAACCCAAACAAGGAAGCACTGTTGAGATGATCCATTCTCTTTATGCAAAACTTTAGAATAAATCATTTTGGCACAGATGGAAAGCAAAACCAGCTCTACTTAATACCTGTGGTTTTCGCATAGTTAAAGAATAGTTTCTTCCCTCTCCGCCATTAGTGCAGGTTACATTGTCCAATTAGATGCCTAGGTATTGTTATGGAAACCTGTCCAATTCCTTGCTGACCATCTGGTTAGATGACCTTGGTTTCCATGGGATGATTTTTTTTGTTGTCGCCTGGATCTGGCATTCCAAACCTGGTCTTCTCTCCCCATGATTCTGTGGCAAGCTGAGAAGTGAAAATGGCTGCAACAGCACACTCATGCTTTGAACTTGACAGTACAATCCATGATGGTTCCTGGTGGCAAGTATATGGCTTCGCATCTGGGAATGCTTTAACATTTGCTTGTGTTATATATGCTTCCTTGCTTGTACTATCATAATCAGAGGTCAGCCAGTTTAGTGTACGGTAGTAAAAAAATTCTCTTTTTGTCTCCTTCCTGCTGTTAAGCTTGGCATTGCTGAATTTGATTACAATCCCTGGGTCTGGAGGATAAAAGATATTTGGTAATGTTGTACTGGCTTCGGCAGAGCACATTAAGTGATGCAGTGATCATAGAAATAGAAAAACATGAATGAAAACTTCAAAAATGAATCTGAAAACAGATCCTGGCCTTAAAGATGCTGGGAGATGTCAACGGATAACCTACCTGATTTAAATTCAATACTGAATTACTTTGTACTTTGCCTCAGTGGAAACAAAATGAAAAATTAGCTGTTCCTTATAACAAATTGCCTTCTGCTCAACTATAGCAGGTAATGGCATTTCAAGGTATATATGCAACTCCAAGAAGAGAAATGATGAAATTGCAAATCTCCTTTGTTTTCCCATTCCCGCATCTTTTCAAAGATCTTTTAGGGTAATGCTGTTGGAGACTGAAGGTTTTGACTTTATTACTTGATTGTTAATTTGCACAACAGCAATCAAGGGTAAGTTAAATATATCAGTGAGATATTTAGTGGTAGTTGCTTTAATCAGTTTCTCCCCTCTACATCTTCCAGAACACATTTGCTTAACAAATAGTCCCTCTTAATTATCTCAAAGTGGCAATATAACAAATTACTATGGATACATGTTTTTTTCAAGTAATATTATATTGCTGCCCATTATTGTTACATGCAATTTAATTTCAGTGGAATCTGGATTTCAAATGATTATTTTTTCATACATAAACATGTCTGAAAATATGTATTTATATCATAACTAGCAGACTATAGAGGTTCAGAAATATGAAATTGAGTTAAAAACTATCTTAATGAATTAGCTCACCAAGTTAAGTGGGGTGCGAAACAATCCACACAAATACAAGAGCACAATATATGTCAGAGAAAATACTACCATTGAACATAATTTGGAGAAATTAGCACTCTCATCTATTCATGCAATGAACAAGATATTTTTCAGGCTCCGGGCTCCTGAAAAAAAAGATGCCTCTGCTTTAAAAGGCATATTAATTTTAATATGTGGTTTTCTTAAAGTAACAGCATCTATTTTAGGCATGCATGGAAACATTAAAAGTCAAGTCACCTTAATGATTGGTAGAAATGTGCTGTGCTCATCTGAGGCCCAATTAACTTCAAAAGAAGCAACATTTCAGGTATTTGTTTTAAATAAATCAATGATTTGAAAGTATCTCAAAGGGCAGAACAAGAAATGTCCTAAAATTTTCTTAGATTTATTTCCCAAGTCTTACGTGTAATTAAAAAGTTGTATTATTTGTCCATCCTTTCTGACAATAAACCTAGACATTGCAACATAAAAAATCATCAGCCACGTTCCATAATCTATCTATAAAAGATTTGACAGCTGTCCCACACAAAAGCTAAGTAGAAATCCTTGAGGTAAGAAATCACTGTGAGTAAGTAATAATTTTCATCATGAGATTTGGGATAATAGTCAGCAATATATTTTGCGTAGATATTTGTATCTCATGGAGAGGAATCTATGATGTTTGTTAAAAATGTCAGAGATTTTGTCCTTATCTGTATATATTTTGTTTTTTTCTAAACCTTGAACTTATTTTATTTATTTTTCAGGTGAAACTATGTTTATAAAACAAACAATGGCAGTTATTCTTTGCTAAATGCGTGCCATAGGTTCACCATCACGGCCCTACACTTTCTGCAATTTATTAAAAACTTCATATTTTAGAAAAATATTTGGGGAATGAGTTGATGCTATTGGTAATGCTAATTATTTGATTCATAAATAATTTCATTGGTTGGTTGTTTTTAATTTATAAATGTAAAAACTGTGCAAAAACCCATTTAACAAGACACCATATATAATATTTAAGACAGAACTACAAAACTGAATTAGAAAATATTATATGACCTTATCAAGTTCAACATTCAAGTGGGACCATACTTTTTCACTAGACATTGTGCCAAAATTATGAAGCAATTAACTAACATTAGCTGGACCATTTTATTTCCCCCAAAGTGCTATTTACAATTAAAGAGCCATTTCATATAATTTTCCCATCCATTATGTTACAAAAACAGTATATAAAAAATAACGACTAAACTAAATGCAAATCATTTTAGAATGAGTTGTTCTCACCTTCCTAAAGTAGTTTTCCTTTTTAATAGTTTTAGCTAAGCTTAGCTTAATAATTAGGTTTCAAGCTTGTTATTTTCCCAGTTGTTAAATATTTATTTTCCAATTGCAGACATTTCTCAATAAATGAGTTGTAGGATTCACTACAAATTATTTCTAAAAATGCTGAAAATAGCACCTGGGGGATAGAAAGCCAAAGTGTAAATAGGGATTTTTTTCAGACTTTCACTAATATCATTCCTGCATGAGGCAAAGATAAATACATTTTAATTAATTATTGTATTTCGATTTTGTTATTTATTTCTGGTTTCATTTTTATATCCGTGCTTGTCCTTTATTTGACTGTAAACTACTATTTAACATAATAACAGAGTTGGAAGGGACTTTAGAGGTGTTCTAGTCCAACCAGCTGCTCAAGCAGGAGACCCTATACCATTTCAGACAAATGGTTATCGAATCTCTTCTAAAAACCTCCAGTAATGGAGTAGCCACAACTTCTGTAACCCAGCCGTTGCACTGATTAATTGTTCTGTCAGGGAATTTCTCCTTAGTTCTAAATTGCTTCTCTCCTTGATTAGTTTCCATCCATGTTTCTTATCTTGCCTTCTGGTGCTTTGGAAAAATAGGTTGACCCTCTCTTCTCTGTGGCAGCCCCTTAGATATTGGAACATTGTTATTATGTAACCCCTTGTCCTTTCTTCATTAAACTAAACATATCCAATTCCTGCAAGTTCTTCATATGTTTTGGAGGTTCTTTGGTCGGGCTGTTTGCTGTTAGTTTGTTTGGCAGTTCCTTGAGTGGGGTATTGTTTACTTCTTGAATGTTGGTCTGATGTTAATCTTGGAGTTAATCTATGCTCATCTGGGTGTTGATTGCTGTGGGGAGATGTTTTGGTCTTTTTGTTCCCTCTTTGGCTTGTCTCTTGTTTGGCTTGTCTTTTTTGCACAGTATGCAGATATTGTTTATGTCTGTCTCTATTGACGGCTAATTTTAGGCTTCTATAAATTTTCTAGCATTTTGGACTTGGTCTAGGAGAGCCACAGTTTCCCTATTGAACGTATGGTTAAGTCTGTCCATATGTTGTGAAATTTAAAAAAATTAATCTTGTCTTCTGACTGCTAGTTGGTATTCATGGATGCGTTCTGCCAGTCTTCTGCCTGTTTATCTTACTTAGTGGTTGTTGCAGTCATTACACTGTATGTTATAGATGGCTGGAGTTTTTTCTTATGGGGCTGCTGGGTCTTTTGATTTACTAAGAATGTTTTGGAGAGCTTTAGTTGGCTTGTTTACTATGGTGTATACTTGATTCCATAGGGTTGTAATAATCTGTTGGTGGTTTCTGAGATAGTCTTGATATATGGTAGAATTATTCATTTTACAGATTGTGTTGATTGTGCTATATTGGTTCAGTGGTCAGATAAGTTGCATGGCTATTAGCTCCTTACTAGCACTGATGATGTTACCTAGTTTGGGTAATGAATTGTCTGTGCACATTTGATGAGTTCCTCTTCTATCCCCTCATCTAAATCCTTTATTTAAATTTGAGGGCAAAAAAAGCAAGAAAAAACAATTTTTAAACAAATAGCATAATGTATATTTAAAAAGAACAATGAAAAGAGATCAAATCTAGTAATTCTTAACTTGTTTTTATGATTTTGAGAATTCAATTTGTAAAATTTATCTAAATGCTTTTTTAAATTTATTACTTTGCTGTAACTTTTGAATTCTAATATTTCAGTTCCTTTCTACTAAACATCAGTAAACGAGAAAGTCAGATTGACAGCTAAAACCAGTTGTTAATTCAACAATGCCTTTAGAACAGAGATGGGGATGGCCCTTTTATGACTTGTGGACTTCAACTCCCAGAATTCAATTCCCCAATCCCCGGCCACAGTAGACTACTGGGCCATAGCCTATATGGAATCGGGCCCTGTTAGAAGTGGACTGGCATCCACGCATCCACAGGTCAACTTGTACGAGCGGTGGGCCTGCATACAAACACATGTAGCTCAACTTACCTAATAGCTCCACTGCTCATGTAAGTCGAGCTGTGCACACACATGCATGCCTGCCTGTCACTCGTGCAGCCTGGTTCCCCACTCCCCCCCCCAACAGGTCGCCAAGCTGCAAAGGTTGGGGATTGTTGCTTTAAGAGAACTTATTTTATATGTGGTAACATGTCATCTTGCAATAAACTTGAGCAAAAAATGGATACTTTAATCTTCTGCCAATTAATTCTGAAATTGAGATTCCCTTTTCCAATTAAGAGCTGATGTGTTTGTAATGAATATAATAATTTAATTGATTTTTAATTTGTGTCCAATTGTGTTGAAGACAGTGAGGACTAAACAAGAAACAGTTCGGCTTTGTTATGGATTTTGCCAACATCCAATTTTCCCTCAAGCTCTCCTACTGTTCATAGTCTTATTGTAAGAAAGTATCAGAAAAAAGATTATATCCCTAGTTAACTGCTCATACAGTACCTTAAAGTTTAGGCAAGAAAAATGAAGCAGCTTGAAAAATGAATATTAGTAAGTTGTACAGACCCGTGTGTGTATGTGTGTTTGTATACACACACAAGAATGTTAATGTAATATGCCCAATGAACAAAACTATCAAAATAATTCAATTTTCATAGTCCATTTCATTTTATCTATTGTAAAATTATCTAACTGACTATAGTATCAAATCATGCTATGAATCATGTGTAATTTGGGCTGAAATCAACATTACAAAATTCAACTGATATAAGATAGAAATTCAAGGAGACTCAAGGAGTGTTTAAGATATTATGTGATTCTCTTCATCACAGAATTCCATTTAGGAAGGACATTTGGGCCATCAAGTCTAATCTCCTCACTGTGCAGAAATCCAAATTACAGCATCCCAAACAGATAAATGGCTGTCCAGTGTTTAACCAAATATATCTACAGCAGGGGAACTCACCATCCTCAGGGTAATTAGTTCCTCTGTCAAATTGTTAGATTTTCATCCTTACAGTTTGCACCTTGCAGTTTGTATTCTCATTCCTTAATTGCATCCTTACAGTTTGCAATTAAGGAATGAGAATACAAACCTCTGATTAATGACATTTATCAGAAGAAAGAACAAGGTTATACCACAAGAACATCACAGAGTACTCTACTTTCAAATGAGATACCTATATATAGGCAATTAGGTGACAAAATGCATTTCCTCACACTTTTTCTTGTCACAGGACAAAAGTTTGCTTTATTTTCTGTTAAAACAGTACAGTCTGCACTGTCTTGGTAATGGACATTGTAATCATTGGGAGCAGAAACTCTCATATTATTATTATTAGAAGGTCTTTTCTAACATTCAATCAGAATCAACGACCTGTAACTTTTATCTTGGGGGCTGCACTCTGAAATGAAAGCAAACAAGTTTTGTCCTTCTTCTTTGTAACATGCTTTGAGATATTTGAGCAGTGTTATCATAACCCCCTCGGTCTTTTCTTAAAACTAAAGATGTCCAATTCTTTCTCTCTCTCTCTTCATTAAATAGTACAAAGTTACTGATTTAAAAAAATGGATTTAAACACTGAGTGCGTGTGTGTGTGTGTGTGTGTGTGTGTGTGTGTGTGTGTGTACATACATACATACATACCCTGTTTCTCCGACAATACGACCCACCTCAAAAATAAGCCCAAGCCTATTTTTACTTTTCTTGTTCAACAATGCCTTTTTAATACATAATTTGTTTGTTCCCAGAAGCTGATAGATAGGTTTGGGGATTTCGGAGAAGAAGCTGATTTGAATGAAGAGTCCAAAAAGGAAACTCCAACTTCTCAATTGTAAGTCTTAATTTGTGATTGGAAGCACCTCATTTTATATTTTAATTTGAACTTATTTATCTGCAGTTAAATCCAACTTTTCTGATTTTAATTGCTTGTCCTAATCCAGAGGCTTTTCACCTAAGCAAAATGGCTTTGGAATATTTGTGATGTTAACTGGTGATACACAAGTAGTTATGGAAATCATTTTTCTAAAAAAAATTGCTTAGTTTTTAAATTATTTTCAGACAGGCCAGACTTCCCCTACTTGAGATTTCAAGTACATTTTAATCTTAGTAAAATATTCTTTTAAGTCGTCTTCTTAACACCTAAGAAAGGGGGAAGAAGGGAGAGACGAGTTGTTGAGGATAAACCATAATTTCTTAAATCAACAGTGGGGTTCATTCAATATATAAATCTATAAGCTGTTGTTTAAAAGTCACAGTGTTGGGTTCTCCCTTCCACATAAAGTGCAATATGACCTACAACAACGTTTGAATCCCATTATAACCCCATTAGATCAAGCTAGTCTTCTTGTCCCTTCCTATTCTTACCACACTTCGCGAGAACATCAAATTCTGGTTCAACAAAGTTCTGATGTATTCTTTAAAAATGAATTCTGAATGTATTTCTAGTCAAAACTGAGCTAAATCATTCTTAGACTTTGAGGAGTGAAGTGTTTCCCCAAAGCTCTTAGATCTGTCCGTAAAGACAAAACTCCCATTGACTTAACTGGGAACAGCATCAAAGCCAAGCAGTAACGTCTGATAACAAAGTAAATGGGAACTTTCTTGCACTGGGAGAAACAAGAAATGATGGCGTACTGCATTGCTGTGCATGAAGTTTT
>JANHJO010002212.1:158716-170997 GCA_032468235.1 Pseudoxyrhopus heterurus | reverse complement strand
GTTTGGTTAATGTTCCTTTTGAACAGCTGAGAGTTATTTTCTATCCATTTTAAGAAGAGATTGGACAACCACTTGCCTGAAATGATATAGAGTTTCCTGCTTCTGTAGGGGGTTGAACTAGAAGACCTCCAAGACCTCCCTTCCAACTCTGTTATTGTGTTAAATGGGCAAAACCTTTTTGAACAGATCTAATGCTGCTCTTCTTGGAAACTATGAACTCAGGTGTGTATTTGTTTATTCATTTATTCAAGGGATTTATTTCTTATTTTATTTATTTATTTGATTTGATTTGATTTATATGCCACCCGCTCCCGGTGGACTAAAATAAATTTATTTATTTGTTTTGCTTACAAGTCAGCAGAACTTGCTTAATAAGCTCATCCAGGTCTGCTATCTGCATGCTTTCCAGAATGATTTCTGAAGGGAAGGAAACAGGGAAGGGAAAAATTTTTTTGAATATATTTCAATCTTTAAAAACACTTAAGAAGTATTATGGTAAGAACAATCATGCCACCAATCTCTGGGATCCTTTTCTCCCCTTTAGAATCTTAACCATAAACTTACATGGAAGAATTGTTGAAATAAGCCAATAGCATATATTTTTTAAAATGTAAACATTTCTCACACTGTGGCGCATCTCATTTTGTCACTCAATTTCTCCTTCTACTGATTTTATGAACTTTGCTAGAGCACCCTAGATCTTCTTACCAGGCCTTGTCTCTTACCTATTAATTCAAGAGCTCTAATCTGGATCTCTTCCCAGTTGCTTTGGAAATAGACCATTGTCTTTTTCAACAGTTCTCTCTTCATTTCTGGGTTAGTATTTTCAACCTAAATTTTTACCAAGAATAATATTGCATTTTATTTATTGCAGCAACAAAGGCCAACATAAAGCTGAAACATGAAGTCTTTTTTTTATTGAAGCCATGGTTAAACATATCCCACTATGGTGTTACCATATTTTTCCTAGCTATGTTATTCCTGTAACTTTTTGTAATCATATTTTATAAAACACATTTTTAAAAAGATTTACCGTTACTAAATATCTATCTTTTAAAATTATATATATATTATATATTTGTATTTATCTATCAGTCACATTTCTATACTGCCCATCTCACCTATAAAGTTATTCTAGGTGCTTTATAAAGATATAATATAGATACTTAAATTGATTGATAGGATTTGATATAGAACAATCTAACCTTAACTGCTGTATTCTCTAGGACTCTTCATTTTCAGATAGTAAGTCTCAGACTTTTCCTATTTTCTTATTAAAAAGTGTGGGCTGACTTATACCTCACTGTGGAACAGATTGTCTCATACCAGATTACTGTATTTGCAGTTCTGGCCAATCCACTTCAGTGGAGACTATATTACTCTATGTGGCAGTAGAGTTAAAATAAAAATATCATCTCAACAAGTATGTCAGCATTCCAAGTAATGTACCCATAGAAAGGAGAACTCTGAGACAGGCAAGTTCCTCAAAGGACAATTTATTAAAACATCTTATTGGCACAACTGGTGAAAGCCAACTCTAAAGTACCCGTGACTTTCACCTAATTAAAAGTACAAGTTTTCCCTTTCCCCCCAAGTCACTGGACATGCTATCCAATCCAGTTGCTGGCCGGTTGCTTGGTTACTTGGCTCCTCCTCTGGCCAGCCACCTGTGTGAATGTCCTTGGTTCCCACAGGAAAACTTTATTGTTTTGGCTATCAGGCCCCATCTATCTATTTCCCCTCTCCCTCTGTTGTGTGGCAACCCTGAAGCCTCCAAGATGGCCTCAGCCAGGTTCACTTCAGGGTTGACAAAGTACAGATAATAATTATGCAAATATTTATTTATTTTGGAGATTTGATCTGAGCACGATCTGATTGACTCTCCAAATTAGATGCAAAATTAATCCACTCAATAAATTTGAATGCTTCTGTGATAGGCAAAAGCACTTTTTTGCTCCAGTCAATTTTGAAAATCAAATCAACAGCCCTTCAGATACTTGAAGACAGCTATTACATCTCCCTAAAGTCTTCTCTGTTTCAAGCTCAAGATAGCCAATACCTCCAACTGACATTTTTGTTGATGCAACCTGGGATTGAATTTGTAGCTACTGTACTGTATGTGATCTTGGTTCATGATCAGATTGTGATTCATCTATTGCTAACCAATATGACCCCCCCCCGCCATTCTCTACTCATGCTGTTGATTTTTCCTACCAAATGGAAGACATTAACATTTGCCCTGTTAAGTTCATTTTATAGGTACTAGTTTCTGCCCATTGTTCCTGCTGGTTAAGAACTACTGAATCTTGTCAATGAGATTCTATGATGTTTGCTATCTTCCAACCATTGCATCATTTCCATTATATTTGATATCATTATCTAACCAATAAAAAGGTATGTTAAACCTATGAGAAAGGCGTAATATATTTGTTTGCTTCTAGTTTCCATATCCTCTCCTCAAAAAATCAGATTTCCAAAATCACTATGGAGATGCTGAAAGAGACTAAATGAGATCCTGTCTGGTTTGGCCCACCTTGCTGTATAGTACTGGTAAATGTTTCTTTTGCTTCTAAGTGATTAAAGTGAGACATTATTTTGTAATTCTTCAAAAAAGTGACAAGCATATGGAAGCAAAGAAACTGTTTTTGGTAAAGATTTGCTGAATGACCATACCAACTTCAAAAATTATCCTGTTTTTAGAGTTTACTAATTCAAGGGTATCTCTCTCTTACCATCTGCCTGCATACATGAGCATGTAGATTTGGAAGAGTTAAATTAGTGGTACGGTAAAGTTCTTCAATATAGATTCTTAGTTTCCTTCTCACTAAAAATGTTACGCACTGTAGAAAAGCAGTCCTGCATGCCTGAAAAAGATAGCGGTATTCTTATACAAATCATGTGTAATGGTAGCAAGCATTTTAAATTATGAATAACTTGTAATTTATTCATTTGTCAAACTTAGGCACAACCCATCTCTCAGAGTGACACTTATCTTTATCCAACTCACTACTTCTCCTCAGTCTAGCCCAATAGTTTCAGAATATATTCTCCAAAGTCAGGGAAGACTGAGTGGTGCTGGCTTTTGGGGGAAAAAAAACCTTACAAAATTCTAGGACCACCTTCTTTTTAGCCCAAATACTTCCAAGTCTTCATGAAGCTTCAAGAATAGCACAGTTTAATTATTGTGTTCATACAGCTAAACAAACCATAATTTGCTTAACCATGATTTACTGATAAACTAAAGCTGAATTTCAAACAAGGTCAGCCATAAAATACCAGTTGCAGGGGAACAATAATGAGATGGGGTTATATCTCCATGTGCTGCTTGTGTGCCATGTGGGAGCTGGTGGTTGAGCATAATACAATCAAAATGCAGGACTAAAACAAGTCCTGGCCTGAATTAGCAAGGTATTGCCATGATCGACAGGGGTAAGAAGTAGGACTGGAACTGAGCCACATTGAGGTGAGTCACAATCAAAGTCTATGCAGCCTTCAATGAGATAACAAACTTTTTAGTTCTTTTCATGTTCAAGGATTATCAAATACAAAATTTACTCTGGAACTTGCCTCAGATACTCTGGGATTGGGATCACGCTGGTGTATTAGAAGGGACACCAAATTCCTTCTGGCTTGGATAGTAAAAAATCTTTTGTATCTGAACTTTGTCCAAGCAGCCAGGATGCCAAAGAGACATAGTGCAGCCTCACGCAAGTCAGCATTGTCCTATAACCAGAAAAAAAGACATATTTTTCCATAAGCTTAGACTTCCTGGTTTGTAATATTGCTGCAGAAAATACACTGGGCTTAGGCTGAAAACCATATGGAGGTTCACATATCAACCCTGAAAAACCTTAAATTGTGGCATTTGTTACCATAGTAACAGTTGATAACAGATGGCTTCAAATGGGAATTAGATCCATTCATGAAGGGTAAAACTATGAATTGCGCAATTATGAAATTTTACGTTGACTTTAGCAGTCCTAGCAGCCTTCCCTTTAATGATAATGAGCTTTCTTTTGTGTACATCAATGTGTAGGAAAACAGTTTGTTGTGTAGAGGGCTGGAACATTAATTAAGCTAAGTAGGGCCTTAGATATTTGCTCCCAAATCCTACTCAGATGGCACTGCTGCTTGGACTTTATCCTACATATGCTGACCAATTTGTGAGAAACAATTTTCAGGATCTTTTAAGCCTGTTATTTGTTAAGACTGAAGAAACAACCTCCTTAGGACCATACCTAATACTATACTGGGTATAGGTCTTGGCCCTCTCAGCAGTTCCTAAACAGGGAGCTCTGATCCTTTGCTTACATCTGTCAAGTATGATGTGGTCTTCAGAGAAATGTCCTTAAATAGGAAACCCACATCTTTCCCCTTCAGGCGTGGAAAAATCAGAGCAAGCAACCTGAGACTTTCCAAAACCAATTTTTCATCATACAAAGCTCCAATGAGGACAGCTACAATGGTCCTCTTCTGTCCTTTCACCTGTAAGGATACAGGTAAGAAGGCAATTGTGAGTATACTCATAGACAAGGATTTTACAGCACATTTGTGGGATATATCAAGGCAGACACCATAATCAGGTTGATATTATATATCATACTAAACCATGATATGTAGTGTGAACCCTGTCCATGTGCAGGCAGTAACATTGAATGAACACCGTCCATGCCCATTTTCCCTAGTCAACAGTCCAGTGACTGATTCTAGATCTACTTCACTGAATGGGCAAGAGTGTGTGCCTGCCTTCAATATATTTCACACATTTTCTATAACCTTAACAGGCAAGAACTGACCTTGTCAGGAGCCATGAGAAGAAGGTTCCCAAGACTGCGGATTGCCATCTGACGGATGCTAGGATCCCAGTCTCCTGCTCTTAGCATCATGGTTGGAAGGAGAGATTTTATCTGCAGTTTTTCTACCAAGGTGGGATCTTGAATCACCTACAATAAGTCAATGTGTTTCATATTATGCTCCAACATCGGATTATTTCATTTTTTTCCAGTTCATCTATCCATGGGGCAATTAAAGTAGGTAAAAGGCTAGGATAAAATATAAATAAGTCAAAACTGATAAAACCCACTACTCTAATATTATTGAGAGTGTAATTTTAGGTTTGGTTGAAGAGAAAAGTCTGAACTCCTTATAAAAAAACAAAATATATAAGGGCAGAGTACAAGTTAAGGCCTAATATATGCCATCAAGTTTTGGTCCGTTTCCTGCTAAAGTTTGGAAGAGTTGAGGTCATAGGGTCATATGGCTGGAATGGATCTTGAAGGTCTTCTAGTCCAACACCCTACTCAAGGTATCATCCTGGACCAATGGTTGTTCAGTCTCTTCTTGAAAACCTCCAGGTGATGAAGAGGCAAGCTGTTTCATTGATTAATTGTTCTCATTGTCATGAAATTTCTTCTTAGTTCTAGATTGGATTTCTCTTTGTTAAACTTCCACCTATTGCTTCTTGTCATGCCTTTTGGTGCTTTGGAGAATAAGTCGACCTTGTTTTCTCTGTGACAGCCCCTTAAATACTGGAAGACAACTATCATGTCCCCCCTAATTCTTCTCTTCATTAGGCTAGACATACCTAGTTCTTTTAACCATTCAGTGTGCAATTTACCCTCCAGACTCCTTATCATCTTTGTTGCTCTTTTCTGCACACTTTCTAGAGTCTCAGCATCTTTTTTGTATCATGGTGACCATAAATAAAATAAAATAAAAATAATAAAAAATAATAAATTAATAAACATTACATAGATAATTAGAGACTTCCTGCTCTATTATCCATGTTTAAAATGGTGAGAAAAAAAATGGTCTCACCCTTTTCTGTGGGCCTTCAAAGTTGTGGAGAAAATATGTAGGTGATTTATTTATTGTACTCCATTTATGACTTGTATAAATTACTAAAAATATTTTAATTTTTTAAAAAGGATTTGTCTGTATTTGTATAATGGTTGTTTTTATAATAATTATTTTCATAATGACTGTTTTATATTGTTGTTTTATTTTAATGTTGCATGCTGCCCAGAGTCACTTCCCGTGAGATTGGTGACTACATAAATTTGATAACTAACTGAATGAATGAATGAATGAATAAATAATATATATAAAAAATAAATTAAAGGGCCCCTCTCATGTAACTTGTCTGCAACCCTTTAAGACTGTCAGCATTCTAGGTCCTAAGCCAGTCGTGGCGAACCTTTTTCAGTTTGTGTGCCAAAATTGTATGTGCGCAAGCGTGCTTGCACTCCTGCGTGCCCCCCACCCACAATGCAATGCGTGCCCCCACTGCGCATGTGCGCCCCCATTTTTTAGCAAAAAAAAGCCAGAAAAACAGTGGTTTTTCTGGCTTTTAAAACTAAAAACGGGGTGTGCGCATGCCCAGGGGGCGGGGCTGGGCGACGGCTGGTGTGCCGGGCGACATGACTCGGCGTGCCCTTCTGGGCACGTGTGCCATAGGTTCGCCATCACGATCCTAAGGCTTACTTCTGTCAAGAAGGCAGTTCCTGTTAGTCGGAGCTTCTGGGAGTCTGAATTTATCCATGGTAGGATATTCTGGATAGTTTTGTAGTGAAGAAGTCTACTCTGAAACAAAAAACTGAAAGATAGAGAAAGACTGATTTAGTGATATAGGCCAAGTTTAAAAATGGAGCTCATTTAGTCCAAAACAGCATCATATGTGACAAATCCTCTCCGTGGAAGAATTAGATTACTACTCCTTGTTTACTATGCTGCATGTTTCTTGCCTTGCAGCTTCTTTCTTTCTGTGAAACTTATTTACTACTTGCAACTCAACTGCAGAGCCAGAACCATGTTCTCCTCCATTGGTATCAGTGCTGTTTAGACTCAAGAGACTCTGCAGAACTCAGTTTTCCAGGATATGCAAATGGTATGTATGTGCTGTTTTTTTTAATATTCACTAATACGGGGACAGAATGGAGATCAATTGGACAGAAGAGGGAAAACAAGAATTGGATGATGATGTGGCTACTCTCTTTACTTTACTTTCATTGTAATGGAAGGAAGGAGATCATGGTGGTTGGGAAAGAAGATATTTCTGCAAGCAAACAAGATCAGAGAGCACCAAGGTATATATGTATCTCTCTGTGTCTCTTTCTCTGTCTTTCTGACTCTCTCTGTCTCTTTCTCTCTCTGTCTCTGTCTCTCACCCTCTCTCTCTCACCTCCATCTATATCTATCTATATCTATATCTACATCTATATCTGTCATCTATCTATATCATATATATCTACAGTATATCATCTATTTCTATCTCTATACCTATCTATCATCTATCCATCCATCCATATCTAATAGTAGGGTTATAGTTAAAATAACTCAAGATTTTTATTTAAAGATTTTTGATGTAGCTAATGTTTCCCTTTAAATATTGGGGGAAATGGTGAGTGAAGGCCTTACGGAAAGCTTAAGAATGCAAGACAAGTTATGCTATTGAGTCAGAGCAAGGCTTATATAATTCAGCACCAGTTTGTGTCCAGAAGAAGCACACAAATGAATTAACTCACTCTCTTTCGGCTGTGTTTTCCAAAAATGGTATAAAGAGCTATATTGTCCCTGTACTTAAAGCCATTAGGTAATCGTTCACAATTCTCTTACCGTATTAGCAGACAGACACCTTCCTGATGGGTTTTAGGATCTCTGAGTAATGTCCACATACTCACTTCTCTGATTTCTGTCAACGATGGGTCACAGGTGAGCTTTAATACTAGAGCCTTCAGGCTTGACACAGAAAGTCTATCCAAGAAAAAGAACATCAGCCTAGAATATCAAAACCTCCAGCCTACTCTGCTTATGTGTTAAGAGTGACCTTTAACAATAGCAGTTTATGTCTGCCATGGTCATGCTACGTAGAAAATCTTTTATGGTAGCAAATTTGCTTTATAAGAAGTTCTCTTTCCACTATTAAAAGAAAAGACAAGCTGTTGAGAGAGGAAGACTTACCTGCATGGGTTGCCTTCAGACAGTTGTTGTTCTCTTAGAAACAGCTTCTGTCGGCCTTCAGATAAAGGCATCTTTTGCCCCAAAGTTTTGCTGACCTGCCATAGCAGAGCACAAAAGAGCTCTGGGAACACCTGTTGGAGGACTTTTTTCACTTGCAGAACAGAAAGGATTTCATAGATGGCACAGGTGGCCTGGGAAAAGAAAGAAGAGAGGACTGAAATCTGGAATTTTCTTTCTGATCCTTGAGAAAGCAAAACAAATAGTGGAAGATAAAGCTTAATGTAATGGACATTTAGGCTTCGTGAGGACCCTTCCCCCAATCATATGATTCATTAAATTGTGGTTTTATCAAAAGTTGCTCCAGACAATATAAGGTGGACAATTTTTGTGTCCAGTGAACTGCAGAGGCTAACCCATAACTTCACCCTTTATTTTCTAAGTCTACAGATTCACAAACAAGCCACAGACTCAAGAAATGGAAATAGTGCCTTGGATCGGTAGTTAAAGGTCAGCTTTTTGTCCCCAAAGTATTGCAGTGTGGTCAGACCCAGTAACACTGGAACTGTGTGGTGGTTTCTCTCCATTCTTGAGACACGTTAAATTTTAAAAAACACTTTGATTTATCCATGTATTTATTCTATTTATATCTCCCCCTTTCACTAAAAAAAAAATAAGAGCAGGTACGAATAACAAACAAAAGTAAAACTTTAATGAAGAACAAAGGTATAAAAACAATAAAGCACAGAAAAGCAGAAGCAATATTTATCATGATAGATGCCCAATAAAACAGATGACGAGCCTAGTGACAAAATGTAATAAAAGCTGTGTGAGCCGTATTTCTTGAGAGAAGAGAGTTCCACAAAATTCATGACCCTGCCAAATGTATCTCATATTTGTGTCTTTAAAATATTAAATGTTAATTATTGAGCAGAAGGAGAACGATTGGGGAAAATGCAGGATGCAGAATATTGAAACTGCAGAAAATGCAGTTTCAATATTCCTGCTAAGAGTTGTGGACACGGTGGAATTTTTAGATTAAGAGTTAGGACACGCTGCCATTTCTCTTTACAGCACCATGTGAGAACCTTTTTAAAAACTGGTGCTATTTGCAGAAATAGAATTTCTCCTATTTATTTATTACATTTATAATGCTGCTCATCTTTCAACTAACTTTTGTGTCTTCTGTATATTTCTTCCCACATCGTTGCCTGAGAACATTTGTTAGCATTGGTTGATGGTAATTAACCAACAAAAGTATTTTTCTTTTCGCACTATTCTGCAGAGTTTGAGAGTGTTACTAAACTGACTACCTAGATGGGGCCAATGCTAAGCTGTTGATGATTCAACATCCTTCAGCAACCACATCATTTATCTCCATTTTTCTAGGAATCACTCAGAATAAAAGAACCTCTGTGACAAAAAAAACTCCAGTTCTCTAATGTTTATGCCGTTCAGAATGCCGAGAGAATAATTCAACCTATCTCCCTTCTTGAAAAGATTCACAGAAAAAGACTAAGTTTGCTTCTTCCTCTCTTACTTTGAGAGGATCTTCTTCTGCAAATTCCACAATATCTTCATTTGTGAAGTGGAAAATTGTTCCTGAGTCTGTGGGCTTTGTTATTCGGCTTGCTAGCTTTGGAAGGATGAGCAAGGCCAGGGATGCATCTCTACCCAGAGATCTCCAGAGTTCGCCTGTCTCACTAAAATTCAGCAAGGCAAAAGGAAAGCGTCATCTGATAAGCTTTGCACCAATTCAATAAATACAATATGCATTGTCAACATCTATATAAGGTACCAAGTAATTTAAGGCAGAATGTATAGTTCCACTTATTTACTTATTTCATATTTCAGTTTTGACGCTAATGAATATTCACAAGATTGATAGCTATCCCTGACACAAAATACACATCTCAGTCTTAAGCACATGAGTTATGGCATGTATGGAACAAACAGATTCCCCCTCAGCCCTCCCTTTATTTAGAAAAAGTAAAGATCAATTAGATGTTGATGTACAAGAGTGGCATTTCCTGATAGGTTAATATAATCTAAATATTCAAAAACAGTGATTACATTTCCCCAGTATTTTCTCTCCCCTAGGAATATAGTTACAAAGAGATATATAAGGTCAAAGGGTGATTACTCACCTCTTTAAACTCCACTAACTTAAATCCAAAGGTTCCCTGGATTCGTGGAGACAAAAAGAAGTCGCCTTCTCAAACAACCATGGATCTTGATTTAAATTTGGTTACATACCTATCCATTGGAAGGCGCCGGCACAACAGGCTGCTAAACACAGCATCCAAATGAAAATGGGCTACAATGGACAAGGCATCCATGAGAAACTGTCTCAAGTCATCTTGCTTGATGATAGGCAAGTGACTGTAGAATACATCTAGGACTGCTGAGATCTAGAAGGAGCAACATAGATACCTGCACTCCCATTTGTTAAGCACATCAAATAATAATTGCACGTAAGGGATTGGGTCATCCCCTTAATTTTAACAAATGGCTCTTAACTGATATTTAATCTCTTGCGTAGGAATTTCTAAAGCAGTTTGAAAATTGTGTACAACTCTAGACTACAATTGCCTACTTTTATTATGACTAGATTAACTGCAATTCTTAGAAAGTTTATATAAATGTAAGAGTATCTTGTCTTAACCATCCTTAATAGGAAATACTTGGTGACACATAAATAGGTATGTCAGAATCTGTCTGCCAAATCTCCATCCCATATCTGGGATGGGAGGAAAATCCTGCTCCACCTACAGGGCACTTGGCCTCCTAAAATGTGTTAGAACTAACTCCTGGCCACTAAAAAAAATGTCCACCCTATGTGAAGCAAAACTTTAAAAGATTCATTTTGTGACAAAGAATTACCTGTCCTTCCATTGCATTTCCACAATCTTGAAGGATGGTTAGGAGCCAGTGACCAGCAGCAATGGCACACATTTTGTTTCCAGATACTAAAACTTCCAGGATGCTCTCGACAAAATCAAGGCCTTGATCTGGTGGAAAATAAGTACTGACCACCTGTCAACATACCAGAATTAGATGAGATGATAAAAAATCCATAGCTCATCAGTTGGTTCATGCTTTATTTGGTTGTTTATACAACGTACGTATTGTTACTGTTGGAAATGTTTATGTGATATATCCAAAATTGCACGTCCATGATATAAACGAAAATAACAATTAACCCAATTAAACAGAATAAACCCCATCTAATTAATCAATAAAAATATCAAGATTGTGAAGTTTAATTCCTGAGAATGTTTTACTGAACAGTTTAGTCTTCAGCATCTTCCTGAATGCGATCAGGTAGCGAACTAATATCATTTGCACAATAAGAGCTACTGAGAACCAGTTCTGGCTTCAGTTTCCTTTACTTCCCTAAAGTAGGGTCCAAAGACAGTTTTTCCCAAAGTGATCAAATAGGTTGTGTTAAGAAAGTATAGCTTGATGGGCCTTTCCCGATTCTTATCATTCTCTCCCCAGGATGAACAAAGATTCCAGCTTTAAGTACTGCTTTGATCTACGGTGTACCCAAAATCTTGAAAGGGAAGGAGGGAGGAAGAGAGTAAGAGATAGATGGTAGAAGGGAAGTACACAGGTATGTGTGTGGAAACCAGATAGCATTTTACTCAGTATCCTGGTCCCCCTGCCCCCCAGAAGAGAAATCCTGGCAGCCCAAACCACAATCACCTTGGCCATTTTGGAAGATGCCCTGAGAAGATCCCCAAAAACCTCTGTCTGTAGATTAGCATAAGCAGATTTCATCTCTTTGTCTTCCACATATGTAGCTTGTGACCTCGCTGAGAGAAGGAAGAAAACAATGTTTGAATCATTTTCTGATTAGTTCAGCTCCTGCTAGGTATACTTTATTAAATATAAGACTAAATACTGCTTTGCTTTTGAGTGATTATTACTTGTTAGGCAGAATTGTCAATTAACATTCCTTCAGGATCATAGGTTGTATTTTGAGATTTCCAGCAGAGATCGGCTAGAATGATCCAGCCTCCCATATGAAAGGAGGAACTTGTGTCATAACCATTTTATCTAAAGACTGTTTGAATTTTTCTAAAGACTCACATTGGAAGAGACACAGCTGACACTTAACTAAAATAGGAGACTTGAGGAAGCAAAGTCTCCATCACTGAAGATCTGATCTGACTGGTTTCTTTGGAGGTTTCTTGACTTCCATGTTTTGATTTGCATATATTGTTGTTGTTAGTTGCAAAGTCGTGTCCGACCCATCACGACCCCTTGGACAATGTTCCTCCAGGCCTTCCTGTCCTCTACCATCCCCCGGAGTCCATTTA
>JANHJO010002212.1:142789-157601 GCA_032468235.1 Pseudoxyrhopus heterurus | reverse complement strand
TCAAGTTTAAATTTAGCGCGCTTCGTGAAGCGCACTAAATTTAAACTTGAAATGGCGCTCCAGGTGGCTCCCGATGGAGCTGCCTGGAGAATTCCAAGAAGCCCTCCCCCCCGTCAATGGTGTCCCGCTTCACCAATGTTAAAATCTGGTCACCTTAGGCATGCTGGCCGACATGGCTCCGCGTGCCGTTGTGGGCACGCGTGCCATAGGTTCGACACCACGGGCTTAGACAAATCCATGCAGTTTTCTTGGCAAGATTTCAGATGAAATTTGCCATTGCAAATTTCTTCTTTGATTGGATATTTTTCATTCCCGAAATTCTCCCCTCCCCAGTCAGAGCATGACACCTGATTCCCAGGCCAAGGGAGGTTGACTGCCCTTTAGGCAAGTTTGCCCATCAACCCAACTCATGTAAGCAATGCCACTTTTCTTCAAGCACATAGTATAAAGTAGCACCTATGCGCATATGTATAACTTAACCACGCATTTATTCTAAACATAGGCTTTCTAATGTTTATCTCACCCTGGTTAATGCTTAAGCCCATTTAAGATAAACATCCAAAAACTGAAAAAATAAACCAATATGCTCTGTCCTAGTGTTCAACAGATGTACAGTATTGGATTCCAATATAGGCTGAATGAGGCCTCTTAGCCCCTCACAGATTGCCAGCAAGGAGAAGAGTAGAAAACTCACAGAGAGATGAACCTTTTCCTGAAACGCAACAAGGGCATGGAAAATAGCTTGCAATGCCCTCTCTCTGCTCCATTCTGTTTCAGCGAACCAAGGGTCTATGAGCTGTTGATCAAGCAAGGAGACAGGAAGGATGATATCAGAATCTATCATAGGCTTTTCCAGTAATTTTATTAATTATTTCATTCGGTTTTTAAAATCAGGTTTTCCCACATTGCTATCTAAAAAGGCAGACCTTTTAGGAGGAAGGGTCATGTATAGTTAATAAAGATAAAAACCCATTCACTTCTGCTAGATACTCTGCATGACATGAGATATGGAAAATCTCCAACTGGTGACAATAGAATGCTTCCCCCAAGCTTTCTAATTTTTCTCCCATCTTGGCGAGGGAGCATTTGTTTTCTTGATGGGGGAGAAAATCAAGTCATAGGCGTCAGGGATATAGGTCTTAAATTATGTGGGGGTAACATAATAATAAATAATAATACACCTAGTATTTTCTATGAGGTTTTAAAAAAACTAAAAGCACTGGTATGTGGAGAAAACTATTTGCATTGGTTATTGTTGGGCAATAGGCAATAATATATATAAGGATAACGCACGTGTAGCTTTTCAAGTTTTTAGAACAATTGCCTGACAGATTTAGTGAGGATTGGGTGAAGTAATAGTCTTTCAAATGCAGTATGATTCAATTTCATGAAACATGTCATGCTTCAGGCCTAACATTTGTCTATACATATAAAAATGTTAGCCTAATTGAAAATGTGTTTATTGGGATAACATCAGATTGCTATTTTTATACTATTTGTGTCTTGTAATTGAGTGTAAGCATGGATACTAGTCACTGTGATGGCCGTAACAGATTGAGTAATGCAGGAACAATTTCTTACTTTTATTGCAAATATTTATACCCTGCTTCCTTGCTAGGAAGTGTTTAAATTAGACGTAAAAAATTTATAATGAATAAATCAGTCTTCAAGTCACCCATCATGTGGTATTCTGACAGCTAGCTTTTCATGGATGTTGTCTTGCCCAAATTATTTTATCCCTTTTATCATGCTATTACAGAGTTGGGTTCAGTGCCCAGCTGCAATAGGATCAACCTTTTGTATACGGAATGTGATGAAATCCTAACTGGAAATCAACAAATCAGAAAATATGTAACGGTTGAGCAACTAAACTGACTGCAATTTCCAGATTACCTAATGCCAGCAAACAGACATTACTCACCTGGAACATTTCATCCATTAGCCCAGACGTTGGGTGTTCCTCAACCATGCTCTTCACAAGTTTCCCAAAAGCATCCATTGAATCAGTGTAGAGTGACTAAAAACACAATGCAAATGGTGAAGTCTAGGAGCCAAATTAGATATAGCGTTAGGAAATCTATCAGAGGATCATTGTCTTCTGATTAGCTCGCCATAATCAGTTATTTGTTCTCAATCTTTATTAATGGTTCTAGAAGAGAGGGATCTTTGCCTAGGGGTGGGATCTGGTCTTATCTTGAGGTCTCTTTTCGAAGTTCCTACATTTGTCCGGCAGGTGTTAATTATTTTTTTGCTGATAAAATAGTTTTTTCTACTCAGAATTATCTCTCCAAGAATTATTCTGCTGAAGAAAAGATACTGACTCTTCTCTCCAGTAGGAAGACACATCAGCTGGGCAAGGTTATGTGTGAACCTGCATTGGGATCTGTTCTTTACAAACCCACACTTGTACACACATGCACACTCCATCCATCTGCTTATCCATCCATCTGTTTTTTAAGAGTTTTTTGGGGGGAAATGTGGGATTAGTCAAACCCTGAGTGGAAAAGCAATTTTGAAAAGATTATGGGGGTTATTGCTGCTCTCTGAGCTTGGTTGATTCCTTGTAGATGTTTCATTACCAAAGTAGGTACTATCATCAGTGCTAATAGGGAGTGGGGTTAAGCTCACAATAAAAAACAGCCCAATCAAGGAACCACCAAGACCGTTCCCAAGACCAATATTGACAGGGCAAGCCACTAGTACAGGGTTGTCAAACTCAAGGTGTGGAGGCTGAATCCAGCCGACGGGGCCACCCTGGAAACAGCAAAGGACTGGCCCATGGGGCCTCTGCCAGTGAAAACAGAGCTCAGGAGGGCCATGGGCAGCCTCCTGAGATCCATTTTTGCTGGCTGGCAGAGGGTTGCAGGAGGCCATCACAGTTGAAAATGGACCTTGCGAGGGCTGCAGTCGGCTGCCCAGAGCTCCGTTTTCACTGGAAGAGGGTTGCAGGAGGCCGTCGCAGCTGAAAACAGAGCTTGGGAGCCTGTTTTTGCTGGCAGCGTGCTCAGGCCACCACAGGTGCCCCCAAAACGAGTGATGTCGAGCTGGCCAGGCCTACCCCAGCCCCCTGAGGTCAAACACAACCCTGATGCGGCCCTCAATGAATTCGAGCTTGACACCCCTGCACTAGTATATAAAATGAGAGCAAATCCCATTCCCTGCTAGTAGGGATGATTCACCTAGGTTGGTAATGAAACATTTACAAGAAAAAACACCAAGCTCAGAGAGCACCAAGGACCCTGCAGTTAAATCCTAAATTACAAATTTTCTATCGCTAAAATAATCTATATTAGTTTTTCCACTTTGATGCCATTCTCAGATACGTCAATCATCTCTAATAACCTAGCCAGATGATTAGGAATGATACAGGTTAGAAATGTATGGGGAGGGCATGACTGGACTGGATATGACATTGATGTTTTTTATGGTAAGAATCAGATAAATAGTTTTATTTGACCTCAAAGCAGAGGATTTAATTAAACCAGCACCCGTATATCAGGCAGTGGTGAGCTGGAGATTTCCCCTCCCCCCTCTACAAACCCCAGACTAAAAAAGAAAAGTTTCTAGAGGAAAAACTCCCTCCAATTACCTCAATATATAAAGCATCTCTTTCTGTCTCTCCTTTTTCTTTCAGCTTCTCCAGGGAATGGAGGGGAAACAAACTTTTGATGCTTTGATCAAGGAGATTGCGAATGTCCTCCATGTTCAATGATGGCTTCAGTTTGCTACCCGTAGAAAGATGGGCTGAGAGGTCATATATTAAAACTGAAGGCTAAAAATCAGCCCTTAATAGAATGGTAACTTGAACCGTCACATGAACAATGAATAAGACAAAACTTGGAAATTTACAGGGCACACCATGCAGGAATTCCATGTCCTTTTCCTTTTGTTTGTTTTTTCTATGCTCTGATTTGCATTGATTTGTTGGGAGATAATCAAAATATTTTCTTGAAAGATGGGAGAGCTATATTACCACCTTACATGATCCAAGAGAAAATAAAAGTTAGTGATAGAACCTGGGAGGGCATTGTATGAAAATAAATTAGTATTATAGGGATTTACTGGACACTGGAAAGGGAGCAGCTTTTCAGAGATAATTGTAGATTTGCAAATGATTGCTTAAGGGGTATGTGTGAATCTGAACAATAAAATGCAGGCAATCATCGACTTACAACAGTTCATTTAGTGAACTGTTCCAAGTTACAATGGCACTGGAAAAGGTAATTTATGCCTGTTTTTCACACTAATGACCATTGAAGCATTTTCATGATCATGTGATCAAAATTCAGATAACAATAGCACTTAGGCTTATATACCACTTCACAATGCTTTACAGTGCTTTCTAAGTGGCTTATAGAGTCAGCATGTTGCCCCCAAAAGTCTGGGTCCTCATTTTACTGACATTGGAAGGATGGAAGGCTGAGTCAACCTTGAGCCTGGTGACATTTGAACTGGCAAATCGTAAGCAGCCGGCAGTCAGCAGAAATAGCCTGCAGTACTGCATTCTAACTATTGCACCACCACGGCTCTTAAGCTTGGCAACTGAATCATATTTATGATGGTTGCATTGTCCCTGGGTCATGTGATCACTTTCTGACAAGCAAAGTCAATGGGCAAGCCAGATTCACTTAATGACTGAACAACTGCAGTGATTCAATTAACAATTATGGCAAGAAAGGTCGTAAAATGGGACAAAACTCAACAAATGTCTCGCTTAGCAGCAGAAATTTTGGACTCAATTGTAGTTGTAAGTCAAGGACTACCTGTTTTGTAGGTTGTGGGAGGTTAGTAAAGGTAAATGTCTAGTTTTGATCTATTATTATTCCCTTGATCTTTCTATGGACTCCCAGTCACAAAACATTTCATTAACCAAACACTAGACCACCCTTCCTCAGATGAGTTGTAACCATAACTCCTGAAATCCCACCCATTTGTCAGCTGGGAATTCTAAGAGTTGCAATCCCAATATGTTTAGAGGATGCCCAATTTTAGGCAAGAATAATCTATGCTTTTTGGTATAAAATCTCATAAGTCACAAACATGGAACCTGGCATGAAATAAAATATTTACTATATAACCATATAGACCTTCCAAGGACTAGAAATATCTACCTCAAGTATGCCATGGCAATGATAGCTTTGGGACGAAGGGGCATTGCCAAAGAATCCAGTGGTTCTTCTCTAATGAAATCCTGAGCATACAAGAGCATACATAAGACAAAAAGAATGAAAAGTACACCATGGGCAAAGGGATTTGCAAAAAACAATGAATTATGGCAGCATTCCTATAGTTGAATGGCCTTTGGGCAGAATGCTGCAGCAGTGATTCTGGGAATTGAAGTCCCCATATCTTAGACTGCCAGAAGTTACACTCCATATAGCTAGCCAATGGGTGACTTTGAATATTATAAACATCTAGACAAGGAAGAAGAAGATACATGTAATTTTCCGGAGCAACTAAGTCTCTTAAAAGCGAGCTAACTGCATTTGTCTAAATATATCATAAAGACAAATTCTGGAGCAAGAGCACAATTCTGCCAGTTTGAATAAAATCTGGTTAATGCCCTATGATTTTAAAAAGGAAATCCTTTTATAATCTTTGCACTAGGTTTTTTTTAAAAAATAGGCAATGTGGAAGAACAGATACAAATAAATATTTTGTAGATTTACTTAAAGCTTGCAGAAAGTGTAAAAGCACAGAAGCTGTATTATTCATTGCAAATCAAGTCTAGAATTGGCTTGCAGAACTGGGAAGAAATTGGTATCATAACCTGTTTGACAAATTTGCTACGGGCTTTGAATTTATATTAGGCATGTCTTCATAGATCTGACTAAGTGATCACATCAAAAGTGCTGAAAGCATATAAAGTGTGCAGGACCCCCCCCCCTCCTCCTCCTCCTCCTCCTCCTCCTCCTTTTCCCCTCAGTAATGGTCTACTGAAGTTTGGAGCAGAACATCAATGCTGCCACAATTATAGGAAAGAAGTCAGTTTGAAGGGATGTGGATTCCCATAACGTGATTTGGAGAAGTATTTAAAGGACCGCTTTGTAGATGTATAGCTTTAAACATGGCATTTACTGAAACTAATGTTTTATTTTTTTAAAAGGGTGGTGGTGGTATAGGAAGGACATCTACATCTCTCTAGCATTAACTTTACTCACCAACAAAATACCAAGAAGTTCTTTCTTGCAGCTTAAGATGAAATTCTGAAAGCTCCGAGTCTCATGGATAGCTTGGCAGATATCAGTTGTGCTCTGAACAAGGGCTAGTTTGAGATTCATGTCCTACATTAGCAGAAGAGCCAGTGCGATAGTGTGGTTAGAGTAGGAACTGATTAGGAACTGAGGTTCAAATCCTCACTTGTAAAGTTGTATAGGTGGCTGTGAACCTGCCTCATACAAACCCGAACAGATTCATTGTGAAGGTAACAGTAAGGTGAGCTGTCTGGTTTCTTTCCTCCTCAGAAGAAAGACAACTGTAAATTTAGTCAATAAGGTTCACCAGGAAACTAGATATTACATGGAAACACAGCAATTTCTAATCACTAATCACTCACCTACTGATTAGCAACACTGAACCAATACTACAATCAGACACAAGAGGTCTTTCAAACTCCTTCAACAAATTTATGGGCAAAGAAATTAAATGATTTCTCTGAATTTTTTACAGAGAAAGGGGAATGTTCTTTTTATAGTGACAGCAACACATACTGGAACAAACAAACACAGTCACGCTCACACAGACAAAGTCAGAGCAGATGGGCAAAGTTCTTATCAGGCTACAAAACCCAAGAAAGACAGTGGTGATTCTTCCAAATAGATTTCTTTATTATTCCACATCGGTAGACAGAATCTTGCCAACTGAAGCACTCTACAGTATATAACAAGTATATCCACTGGGAACTGTTAGTGAGGGGCTGTCTTCACCCTCTTTCTCTCACACAAACTATCTAAACTGACGTGCCTCTTACTACTCTGGAATGCACTACCTCCCTCCTGAGAATCCAGTCCATCACTTTCTATCACAGTTCTCCTCTGATATCTTTCCTCTGAATTGAATTACTGTAATGTATGGGAAGCCGGGCACTTCAGGACCACTGGAGAGATTGTTGCACAATGAAAGAGAGAATATTCATACACAGCTCCTTTGTAATAAAGAGGGAAGTGCCAACAGGACATTCATACGTAGCTAATAGTCACCTCATCATTAAATGAAAACTGCATTCCACACAGGATAATTTTTTTCAGGACTGTTAAACAAATGGCATTATAATTTATTTGTCTGGTACCAAAGAGGGTATATGGAATGGTCTTGAAAGGAAGAAGAGCTACAACCAAGGCAGTGTTCAGATAATGGAGCTTGTTCCAAGAATCTAGTTACAAAAAGTCTCAGACAGGCCCCTTCCTAGATCACAAAAAGGCAATATGAGGAGGAAGGAAGCACCTCCCAATTTTTGCCACTAGGAATTGGGCAGCATTTAAATATATAATTTACAATAATTGTACTTCCGACATATGTGACATTGGTTTCTTACTTTAGTCTATATTTTGGGTTGACGGGTACTATTATTCTTCCCATCCTCCCCCTGTTCTTGAAGAGAACAAGGACATAACAGACTTTGATCTGTTTCTGTCAGCAAAGGTCAGATCTTTTATGACTTACCTTGTTTTCAATACTGAGGCCCAGCACCTGAAAATGAAACCAGAATCCAAGGAGAATGAGATAACTTGCCCAATAACAACTTAAACGATACAAGTAATCTACTGTAAAAAGAAAGTGAAGTCCATCTTTTCCCCACTTCCTCCATTCATCTTGCTATAGTTAATAATATACAGGCGAGGTTCTACTGCTATGCAATTCGTTTATGACTCTTGAATTCTATCAAGTTATAATGCCATTCCTTGACCTTAAGTAGTGGTGGCCTTGAAGAGCAACAGACCATTAAACAATTTATTTGTTTTGCATGCTGCTGCAATTACCAAAGACCAGCAGAGATTTGATTCTGTAGATGGGTCTTGATCATCCCACCACCACCTCCACCTCAAATCAAGAAGATTGAGATATTTCTAGCTCCATCTCAAAGATAGCTCATGTCAAGCATTTGCAGCGGTGTAGGGATCTAGGAAGTTGATTGACAGCTGGGTCTAACTAGCCCAGGATGCTTTACTCTATTTTTTTTCCTCGCCAAAGCGTTCTTTTTATTAGTTTATAAAATACAAAAACAAATAATAGGAAAATAGGGGAGGAAAAAGGGAACATAGAAAAGAAGGAGGAAAGAAAAAAAAGGCGTTGACTTCTGACTCCCTTTGATGCAGTAGAATAAGATAGTAACATCAAACCTCAACTTTTAACTTTTACATAGTAGTATAAACTAGCCATTTCTACACCAACAAATCTATCTAATCGGTAAAACTCTACTTTGCTCTACTTTAGATGATTTTTCCAGGTTTAGTCACTCACCCACAAGCCCTCCCTTTTAGCCAAGCATAAAGACCAGAAAGTTTGCTGGAAAGAAAAGGTTGCAAAAAAAGACATGAAATGCCTGTTTCTCAACTGTAGAGTCAAAGGTCTTGCACTTGCCTGACAGCTACTCCGGTAATGGTAGAGGACTTTTTTCATTATGCTCTCCTCCACCCTTGACAGCAGGAGCTCTTTTGGTGCTCGCAGTGCCACTTTGCCATAGGTGAGCATCAAAGTTTGATGGGTGTAACTTCGCCTACCTCGGTAGTAGTCCTGAGCACCATAAAAAATTAAGAGGCAGATTAGGTTTTTTTTCCAACTTGGTTGCTTCCTTACCTCACATTTTAATTTTAATCTAGACTGACCGTCTTTTTTCCTTTTTGCATAGATTTCAGCCAACTATTACCCGTCACCATCATCTTTTAACGATCCCATAATCCCTTGCAGGGTGGAGTCTGGGTAACTGAATGGAGCTAGCAGAGTGTTTAATGGCTGGATGCCTTCCCTGTCGCCAATGCGGAGTCTTGTTCAGCAGATATATTCTCATTGTGCTCAGAGAGAGAAATATCTGCCTCTGCCTAGGATCGAACTCACAGCCTCCTGATTGTGAGGTGAGAGGTCCACTTCTACACCACCGCATCACTCTAACTATTGCCCATATCCTTTAGTATTTTTTTTGTTGGCCTTCTTCTGGTTTTCTGTAGAAAATGTGTAGATTTTTTGTATATAAAATTATTGTCTAAAGGCCGCGGTGGTGCAGTGATGAAAGTGCAGTACTGTAGACTACTTTTGCTGATGCTGGCTGCCTGCAATTTGGCAGTTTGAATCCCACCAGGCTCAAGGTTGACTCAGCCTTCCATCCTTCCTAGGTGGGTAAAGTGAGAACCCAGATTGTTGGGGGCAATAGGCTGACTCTGTAAACCGCTTAGAGAGGGCTGTAAAACACTGTGAAGCGGTATCTAAGTCAAAGTGCTATTGCTATTGTGGCCTCAAGGCAATTATCAATGTAAATTGGCAAAGCACTATTTTAGCTTACAGAGTTATTGCACATCTATATTTAGTTTTAATGTGTAGTTTTCTCCTTGTACTTCAACTCTTTTTTTAAACTGCTGTTTCCTCTCAGATACTCTTAATTGCTTCCTAATAATCAATTTCTTTTCACATTAATATGTTAGTGGCAATCATGAGAGTGAATATCTAAGGCAATGCTTTGGCTCAGTTCTAAAAATGGTCTTCAGAGTATTTAATAGTGCAAATGCACTAACACTTGGTGACTTGTTAAAGCAGCTATGCCTGTTTCAGGATCTTGCAAAACATCGCACAACCCTACTAATTTTTACTTCGTAATAAAATCTCCAAATGGCAAGTTTAGTTTCCTGTTCTTGATGAACTTCAGACTCCTTGGCTGGACTTTCACATATAGCATAATGCAGTTTATTTGGCATTAGCTGAACATACTGGGCGAATCCAGAACCTTGAACATATGCAAAGCCAACCATTTATAATTTATTCCATAAACCATAGTAAACAAATCATAGCTTAATATATAGTAAGACTCCAACTAATGAATTTTAGTGATAAAAGCAGTACACATCACTGAATATAATCTGTGAATCATCACTTTCCCTCCATGGATCTTAAATTCAATTATAAATAAAAAAGGGTTTGGCTGAAAGAAGAATGTTGTCCATATATTGTAAAATAGAAGTAGAAGAGTACTTATTAAATTCAGTATGACGTACTATTGAATAGGCATGTATTAAGAGCTGAACTACCAACTCATTTACCTTATAGCGATTGATAATCATAGATATCTTGATTGTCAAGTGTACCCCAGCTCCAAATTCATGCAGTATGGCCAATGTAAGATCCAAATGACCCATGGCAGAAAAGGACAGAATCTGGATGACTTTCTGTAAAGGGAGGGGAAAAACATACTGTCCAGAATGTTGATTCCTGCAGCTTTCCTGGAAAAATTCATATGTTGGGAATGTACTGGAGAAGAATTCTGAAAGTTCTAGTTCCAATGCTTCTGGTAGGCATTGGAGAAGGAGTTAGAGACGTCTGCTTTAGTGGAACATGTAGTCTGCCCACCAAGAAAGTGATTCTTTCAACCAAAGGTTTGAATTTTCACATCAGTCCATTTGAAACCTTAGAATTTTGAAAAGCACCAGATTTTAGGTGGACTTTACCCTGAGGCAGTGTATGAGACAAGAAAATATGCCCCAATGAGGACAAAGAGTTTAGAATCACGGAAATTGATTTCAGAGAAAGAGGAACCAATGTGGAAGTGCAATTAACATGAATTAGCACTGTTTTGACTATCAGAGCATTGGCCTGATGCCCTTTCATCGTGGCCTCTAATTGATGGATTTTCCTACTTTACTGGAGAATGAAAGAAAGTGCTACAGTTTTACCATATTTTTTTGGGGGGTGGATAGGTTTCGTGGTCCATATAAGGGGAAAGATGCAAAATTCTTAGAAAACAGCTAAGGTCCATGCTTTATTGCTTCATCAATGAACTTGTGAAAAAAGAGGACATGTTCATTGTTTTACTATTTGTTCTGTGAATTTGTGCAAAAAAAATCTCTATATTTTTTGAGTAGCTAGCAAGGTGGAATTAGAAGTTGATATTGGATATTGTGTATTTGTGTGGGGATGGGGGTGTGAATTTTGATTATAATAGTAAAACTGAACACAAATTTAAAGAAAAGAGAATAGAAAGAGATTAAAAGTGCAAAAGAAAAAATAGAGAAGAGAAAACTAAACTAAAATTCTAGATGTAGAAGTTGGTGGGCTCCAGGCCCTGCTTAACTATAAAACCCACAACATTTTCTTTCTTGGATAAAAACAGGTGTGCAGTTACCAGATAAAACAAAGAGACATAATTTCAACAATAGAGAAGTTGAAGATTCAAAGAAGCAGCTTACATCTCTCTCAGATGCTTTCATATAATCAGCATTTTCCATCAAGTTTTGTATTGTACTCTGAACAAAAGTTAAATCCTCAGAACTTGTCAGAGAAATTCCCCAAGATTTACAGAGGAAACTCTGAAAAAAAAAGAAGTGAAAAAGGAGAGTACATAACGGCTGCACAACATTAAAATTAATTTGCATGTAAAATTGAAATTAGCATTATTTAACTAAATACATGAGCATGATAATTTCCTATTTTACGACAGCAAAAATGTAAAACCCATGCTGTAGTCTCTCACACACACAGTAACAGCAAGAAATGTCTACTTCTAAGCAAAACCCTTTACGCTGGTGTTCTAAATAGCTGGTAAAAGAGATTGGTTCATTCAGTATATGAGAACCAAAGCTTCAAATCATATGTAAGTCCTGAACAAATTAATTAGAAATGCTGCTTTCAGAGAGGAACTGATAAAAAAAACCCTGACCTTTTCAGTTGACTGATCGGCATAACTGCTCATCTGACTTTCTAATTCTCTACTCAAATTCTGAGTCCATGTGCTATCATCAATGGTTTCCAGAGATCTTCTCAGAAACTATGGGTAAAAACAATCAAGTGTCTTGGATTACTGCTGTTGACTAAGCAACCCTGTGCTCTAGTACAGGGGTGTCAAACTCGCGGCCTTCAGGTTGGATGCATCACATGCTGGCCCCGCCCCACCCGGTTTAGCTAAGGGAGAAAACGTCCTGATATGTCATGTGATGATACCATGACGATGTGAGTTGACACCCCTGCTCTGGTATTATCATCAGTACACAAGCAATTAAGTTTATACCACACCTTTCTACTCTGTAGAGCACTCAAGGGGCTAAGAGAATTTAAAAAACAGAAACAGAACATGAAATGTTAAAAATAGAAACTAAAAATAATGCAAAAATCAACTGGCAATGAAAAGCACAGTAAAAGAATGCTTCTTTTAATTAATCATGTTTTTAAAAATAGAACAGACAAGTGAAAGAAAGAAACAATACAAAGATATAATATCAGAAAGTGTCCCGAAGGTACTTTTTTTCAAAAAGCAACTGGAGTTTTTTTTTTTTTTTAAAAATTTTTCTTGTCATCCAAGAAGCTTCTTCAGTTTTCAGAATTAAAGAAGTTTCTTGGATGAAAAGCAAAATCAAAGAAAAAAAACCAAGGAAGCCCAGTTGCCTTTTGGAAAAAGCGTCTTTGGGACAACCATGGCCAGGACTGAGAATCTCTATAGACAATATCTGAAAATAGTCAAAGAAGTCGTAAAGTTACACAGTTAGTGCTCAGTATATCGCTGATTATGGAAAATCAGAAGTTATTTTTAAGAAAAGGAGAAAGGAATTTTAAAGGGCTTTTAAAATTTCTGATCTGAATGCCAATATCTCCATTATATTATTATTTAAAGAATGCCAATATCTCCATTATATTATTATTTAAAGATCTAAAGATTATAAAAAGAAAAGAAAGAAAATGGAATTAAAACAAAAGAAAAAAAGAAAAAATAGTGTTTGGTGGACCTTGCTTTTTCTCAAATTATAGCATTACCTCCTTTTATTCCCTCAAAGCAGAAAACATATGTCCCGAATCAATGGCTCCAAAGCATGGAAGTCCCAATGCAAAAACTCCTAAATTTACAAAACTTCAGCCATTATAGTCCATGCATCAAAAACTCCCTTGTGATTTAATTTTTCTAGCAATAGAAATAGCATATCTGAAAATCAGGAATGGCTGGATAGTCTCAAAAACAGCCAGTGACTAAGTATTAGAATTAGGGTTAGGCTCAAGGCAACATACAGCATTCCCTCATCAAAAATTTTCCTCATAACAGACTTGTGGGATACTATACAGTTCCTCCTCCTACTTCTCCATCTCCATCTTCTTGTTTTTCTTGATCACCATCATCTGCCTTCTCCTCCTCATTTAAGATGGAGAGTGTATCACAGCTCTTCAAAGAGTAACAGGCTAGTAATCAAGCCTGTATCCACTGAAAAATTAGCAGTATCTTACCTGCAGCAATTTCTGCTCCCATTGTTCTCTACTGGTCTCTATTCTTCCTGCAAGAAATGATAAAAATGAATGTTTCACTTGGATTATGACAATGACCCATTACCTCCTTTTAATCATGAAACTATGATAATAGTCCACATACTTTTACTTGAAATATATTTTAAAGTACTATTTGCTTATGAAAGCCTATTTGGTGTAATGTAAGGCACCAAGCTAGTATCAAGAGACTGTGGATTCTACTCCCAACCTTAGGCAAAAGCCAACTGGGTGACTTTGGGCCAATCACTATCTCTCAGCCCAAAGAAGCAGGCAATGGCAAACCACTTCTGAAAACTTGCCAAGAAAACTGTAGGAACTTGTCCAGGCAGTCACCAGGAGTCAAGAATGAATTGAGGATACAAATTATTTGTTTGTTTACAATATTCCTACATAATCTGAGACCATGTGGTTCCTGTTACAGTCTGTGGTGCCTTTAAATGAAATATGAAAAGGCCTTGAATGAGACTTGAAAACATTCTGAACTGAAGAAGCTTCTTGGATTAGAAGCAAAATGTTTTCAAGGAAAAAAAAACCCAAGAAAGTCCTGTTGCCTTTTGGAAAAGCACCTAAGGTCCCAAGACCAAGACCTAGATGATTGATAATCCCCATACTGAATCTACCTATTCTTGCTATTATTTTTTTCATAGCAGCCATTAATAATGCTGCCTGCCTGCTACCTGGTCTCCCTCACATCCCACCTTCCCAGAGTCTTCTTAGTGTTGCAGCTGATTTTTTTGCTCTTTGGGGTGAAGGCTTCAAGAATTTTCAATGACAGGAATGTCTTATGCATCTGCAAATCTTAAGTCATCACTATGCCTCTTATCCCAGCGTTCCCAAACCAAAAAAAAGGTCTAAAATTTTAGTTGCATGCACTTTGATTCTGAGGATCACTGATGACCTAAATGTGATCCTCATGCTGTTTGGGTCCCTGCCATAGAGACAAATAACTTTAGTAGAACAAGTAAGATTAGGATGGGTGACAGTCTAAATGGATCAATTAATTTTATTTTATTATTTCATTTTTATCATTTACTAACCTTGGAAGGATTCCCAAAGAAAGGGGACTTGTTTTGCCCACAGTTTTCTGACTGCTGGGTGGATGTTGGTATGGAGGATATGTAAAAGTTGAAGGGCCCAGCCTCCTCTTTGATTAGGATTTGAGGCCAAGACCTGTTGGTGAGAAATGGAACAAAGAGTTGGAGTCCCAGAGTCATCCTTAAATATAAATACATGAGTTACGAAGACTGAAATTTTAAACAGGGGCTGGGACTAAAGCAGTGGTGGGATTCTACCGGAACGCCCCGGTCCGGGCGTACCGGTAGCGCTAATTCTGGCTGGCCCCCCCCCCCCCCCCCCCCCCCCC